>CM065590.1:600655348-600690892 GCA_033119425.1 Bufotes viridis | reverse complement strand
CCGTAGGGTCCCACATGATTTGCCAGTAATGCCCATGTAGTGTCACCAATGATATACCAGAAATGTCCCCGTATGTCTCCCATGATTTGCCAGTAATGCCTCCCTAGTGTCCCCCATGATGTGCCAGTAATGCCCAAGTATTGTCCCCCATGATGTGCCAGTAATGTGCCCATAGTGTCCCCCATGATATGCCAGTAATATCCACGCAGTGTCCCCCATGGTGTGCCAATAATGTCCCAATAGTGTCCCCATGATGTGCCAGTAATGCCCCTGTAGTGTCCCGTATGATAGGGCAGTAAAATCCCCGTAGTGTCCCCATGATGTGCCAGTAATGTCCCAATAGTGTCCCCCATGATGTGCCAGTAATGTCCCAATAGTGTCCCCCATGATGTGCCAGTAATGCCCACATAGTGTCGCCCATGATGTGCCAGTAATGTCCCCGTTGTGTCCCCCATAATATGCCAGTAATGTTCCCGTAGTGTCCCCCATGATTTGCCAGTAATGTTCCGTAGTGTCCCCCATGATATGCCAGTAATATCCCCGTAGTGTCCCCCATGATGTGCCAGTAATGTCCCAATAGTGTCCCCAATGATGTGCCAGTAATGTTTCCATAGTGTCCCCCATGATGTGCCAGTAATGTCCCTGTAGTGTCCCCCATGATTTGCCAGTAATGACCCTGTAGTGTCCCCCATGATTTGCCAGTAATGTCCCCGTAGTTTCCCCCATGATATGCCAGTAATGCCAACGTTGTGTCCCCCATGATTTGCCAGTATTGTCCCCGTAGTGACCCCATGATACGCCAGTAATGTCTGCGTAGTGTCCTCCATGATATACCAGTAATGCCCCCGTAGTATCTCCATGATGTGCCAGTAATGTCCCAAAAGTGTCCCCCATGATGTGCCAGTAATGCCCACATAGTGTCCCCCATGATGTGCCAGTAATGTCCCCGTTGTGTCCCACATAATTGGCCAGTAATGTCCCTGTAGTGTCCCCAATGATTTGCCAGTAATGCCCCCGTAGTATTCCCCCTGATGTACCAGTAATGTCCCCGTAGTGTCCCCCATGATTTGCCAGTAATGTCCCTGTAGTGTCCCCCATGATTTGCCAGTAATGTCCCCGTAGTGTCCCCCATGATATGCCAGTAATGCCAACGTAGTGTCCCCATGATTTGCCAGTATTGTCCCCGTAGTGACCCCATGATATGCCAGTAATGTCCCCGTTTTGTCCCCCATGATATTTCAGTAATGTCCCCGTAGTGTCCTCCATGATATACCAGTAATGTCCGCGTAGTGTCCCCAATTATTTGCCAGTAATGCCTTAGTACAATCCCCCATGATGTACCAGTAATGTCCCCGTAGGGTCAAACATGATTTGCCATTAATGCCCCTGTAGTGTCCCCAATGATATACCAGTAATGTCCCCTTATGTCTCCCATGATTTGCCAGTAATGCCTCCGTAGTGTCCCCCATGATATGCCAGTAATGTCCCCGTAGTGTCCTCCATGATATACCAGTAATGCCCCCGTAGCATCCCCCAAGATGTGCCAGTAATGCCTCAATAGTGTCCCCCATGATGTGCCAGCACCCAGACAGAGGAAAGAGGTCCCACAGCAAGGAATAAGGCGTCATATCACCCACCGTGGAGAAGCCGCTTTCAGTTATTTAGGCCCCAGCACCCAGACAGAGGAGAGAGGTCCCACAGCAAGGAATCATGCGTCATATCACCCACCGCAGGAGAAGGCCACTTTCAGTTATTTCGGCCCAGCACCCAGACAGAGGAGAGAGGTCCCACAGCAAGGAATAAGGGGTCATATCACCCACCACTGGATAAGGCCACTCAGTTATTTCGGCCACAGCACCCAGACAGAGGAGAGAGGTCCCACAGCAAGGAATCATGCGTCATATCACCCACCACTGGAGAAGGTCACTTTCAGTTATTTCGGCCCAGCACCCAGACAGAGGAGAGAGGTCCCACAGCAAGGAATAATGCGTCATATCAACCACCAACGGAGAAGGCCACTTTCAGTTATTTTGACCCCAGCACTCAGACAGAAGAGAGAGGTCCCACAGCAAGGAATAAGGCGTCGTATCACTCACCACTGGAGAAGGCCACTCTCAGTTATTTCGGCCCCAGCACCCAGACAGAGAAGAGAGGTCCCACAGCAAGGAATCATCCGTCATATCACCCACCACTGGAGAAGGCCACTTTCAGTTATTTCGGCCAGAGCACCCAGACAGAGAAGAGAGGTCCCACAGCAAGGAATCATGCGTCATATCAACCACCAACGGAGAAGGCCACTTTCAGTTATTTTGACCCCAGCACTCAGACAGAGGAGAGAGGTCCCAAAGCAAGGAATAAGGCGTCGTACCACCCACCACTGGAGAAGGCCACTTTCAGTTATTTCGGCCACAGCACCCAGACAGAGAAGAGAGGTCCCACAGCAAGGAATCATGCGTCATATCACCCACCACTGGAGAAGGCCAATTTCAGTTATTTAGACCCCAGCACCCAGACAGAGGAGAGAGGTCCCACAGCAAGGAATCATGCGTCATATCAACCACCAACAGAGAAGGCCACTTTCAGTTATTTTGACCCCAGCACTCAGACAGAGGAGAGAGGTCCCACAGCAAGGAATAAGGCGTCATATCACCCACCGCTGGAGAAGGCCACTTTCAGTTATTTAGGCCCCAGCACACAGACAGAGGAGACAGGTCCCACAGCAAGGAATCATGCGTCATATCACCCACCACTGAAGAAGGCCACTTACAGATATTTAGCCCACTGCACCCAGATATAGGAAAGAGGTCCCACAGCAAGGAATAAGGCGTCATATCACCCACCACTGGAGAAGGCCACTTTCAGTTATTTCGGGCCCAGCACCCAGACAGAAGAGAGAGGTCCCACAGCAAGGAATCATGCGTCATATCACCCACCACTGGAGAAGGCCACTTTCAGTTATTTAGGCCCCAGCACCCAGACAGAGGAGAGAGGTCCCACAGCAAGGAATCATGCGTCATATCTCCCACCACTGGAGAAGGCCACTTTCAGTTATTTAGGCCCCAGCACTCAGACAGAGGAGAGAGGTCCCACAGCAAGGAATAATGCGTCATATCAACCACCACCGGAGAAGGACACTCTCAGTTATTTCGGACCCAGCACCCAGACAGAGGAGAGAGGTCCCACAGCAAGGAATAAGGGGTCATATCACCCACCACTGGAGAAGGTCACTTTCAGTTATTTCAGCCCAGCACCCAGACAGAAGAGAGAGGTCCCACAGCAAGGAATAAGGCGTCATATCAACCACCAACGGAGAAGGCCACTTTCAGTTATTTTGACCCCAGCACTCAGACAGAGGAGAGAGGTCCCAAAGCAAGGAATAAGGCGTCGTACCACCCACCACTGGAGAAGGCCACTTTCAGTTATTTCGGCCCCAGCACCCAGACAGAGAAGAGAGGTCCCACAGCAAGGAATCATGCGTCATATCACCCACCACTGGAGAAGGCCAATTTCAGTTATTTAGACCCCAGCACCCAGACAGAGGAGAGAGGTCCCACAGCAAGGAATCATGCGTCATATGAACCACCACTGGAGAAGGCCACTTTCAGTTATTTCGGCCACAGCACCCAGACAGAGAAGAGAGGTCCCACAGCAAGGTATCATGCGTCATATCACCCACCACTGGAGAAGGCCACTTACAGATATTTAGCCCACTGCACCAAGACAAAAGAGAGAGGTCCCACAGCAAGGAATAAGGCGTCATATCACCCACCGTGGAGAAGGCCGCTTTCAGTTATTTAGACCCCAGCACCCAGACAGAGGAGAGAGGTCCCACAGCAAGGAATAAGGCGTCATATCACCCACCGTGGAGAAGGCCGCTTTCAGTTATTTAGACCCCAGCACCCAGACAGAGGAGAGAGGTCCCACAGCAAGGAATCATGCGTCATATCAACCACCAACGGAGAAGGCCACTTTCAGTTATTTTGACCCCAGCACTCAGACAGAGGAGAGAGGTCCCAAAGCAAGGAATAAGGCGTCGTACCACCCACCACTGGAGAAGGCCACTTTCAGTTATTTCGGCCCCAGCACACAGATAGAGGAGAGAGGTCCCACAGCAAGGAATCATGCGTCATATCACCCACCGCAGGAGAAGGCCACTTTCAGTTATTTCGGCCCAGCACCCAGACAGAGGAGAGAGGTCCCACAGCAAGGAATAAGGGGTCATATCACCCACCACTGGAGAAGGTCACTTTCAGTTATTTCGGCCCAGCACCCAGACAGAGGAGAGAGGTCCCACAGCAATGAATCATGCGTCATATCAACCACCAACGGAGAAGGCCACTTTCAGTTATTTTGACCCCAGCATTCAGACAGAGGAGAGAGGTCCCAAAGCAAGGAATAAGGCGTCGTACCACCCACCACTGGAGAAGGCCACTTTCAGTTATTTCGGCCCCAGCACACAGATAGAGGAGAGAGGTCCCACAGCAAGGTATCATGCGTCATATCACACACCGCAGGAGATGGCCACTTTCAGTTATTTCGGCCCAGCACCCAGACAGAGGAGAGAGGTCCCACAGCAAGGAATAAGGCGTCATATCACCCGCCGCTGGAGAAGGCCACTTTCAGTTATTTAGGCCCCAGCACCCAGACAGAGGAGACAGGTCCCACAGCAAGGAATTATGCGTCATATCACCCACCACTGAAGAAGGCCACTTACAGATACTTAGCCCACTGACCCAGATATAGGAAAGAGGTCCCACAGCAAGGAATAAGGCGTCATATCACCCACCACTGGAGAAGGCCACTTTCAGTTATTTCGGGCCCAGCACCCAGACAGAAGAGAGAGGTCCCACAGCAAGGAATCATGCGTCATATCTCCCACCACTGGAGAAGGCCACTTTCAGTTATTTAGGCCCCAGCACCCAGACAGAGGAGAGAGGTCCCACAGCAAGGAATCATGCGTCATATCAACCACCACCGGAGAAGGCCACTTTTAGTTATTTAGACCCCAGCACTCAGACAGAGGAGAGAGGTCCCACAGCAAGGAATCATGCGTCATATCACCCACCACCGGAGAAGGACACTCTCAGTTATTTCGGACCCAGCACCCAGACAGAGGAGAGAGGTCCCACAGCAAGGAATAAGGCGTCATATCACCTACCATTGGAGAAGGCCACTTTCAGTTATTTAGGCCCCAGCGCCCAGAGAGAGGAGAAAGGTCCCACAGCAAGGAATCATCCGTCATATCACCCACCACTGAAGAAGGCCACTTTCAGTTATTTTGACCCCAGCACTCAGACAGAGGAGAGAGGTCCCACAGCAAGGAATCATGCGTCATATCACCCACCACTGGAGAAGGCCACTTTCAGTTATTTTGACCCCAGCACTCAGACAGAGGAGAGAGGTCCCACAGCAATGTATCATGCGTCATATCAACCACTACCGGAGAAGGCCACTTTCAGTTATTTCAGCCCACTGCACCCAGACAAAAGAGAGAGATCCCACAGCAAGGAATAAGGCGTCATATCACCCACCACTGGAGAAGGCCACTTTCAGTTATTTAGGCCCCAGCACCCAGATAGAGGAGAGAGGTCGCACAGCAAGGAATAAGGTGTCATATCACCCACCACTGGAGAAGGCCACTTTAAGTTATGTAGGCCCAGCACCCAGACAGAGGAGAGAGGTCCCACAGCAAGGAATCATGCGTCATATCACCCACCGCAGGAGAAGGCCACTTTCAGTTATTTCAGCCCCAGCACCCAGACAGAGGAGAGAGGTCCCACAGCAAGGAATAAGGGGTCATATCACCCACCACTGGAGAAGGTCACTTTCAGTTATTTCGGCCCAGCACCCAGACAGAGGAGAGAGGTCCCACAGCAAGGAAAGAGGCGTCATATGACCCACCACTGGAGAAGGCCACTTTCAGTTATTTAGACCCCAGCACCCAGACAGAGGAGAGAGGTCCCACAGCAAGGAATCATGCGTCATATCAACCACCAACGGAGAAGGCCACTTTCAGTTATTTCGGCCCCAGCACACAGATAGAGGAGAGAGGTCCCACAGCAAGGTATCATGCGTCATATCACACACCGCAGGAGAAGGCCACTTTCAGTTATTTCAGCCCAGCACCCAGACAGAGGAGAGAGGTCCCACAGCAAGGAATAAGGCGTTGTGACGAGACCAATCTCGCCACATTGCATTGGAGAAACCTGGTTGCTCGCCTGCTGCCTTTGGACTATGGCCCCCTGTTAAAAGACATCTTTTTTTACCTGCAGAAAAGCTTAATTCGTGCTTTTCTGCCTGGGGTTCGGTAGTTTTGGTTGAATGTGTTATACCCCAGATAGGAATCCCATGGAGCCCATTCGTATGAAACTGACTGTAAAGACTTTGGCTCCATGGCGATTAAACTGTATTCGTGTGGTCTGAGCGCCATTCACTTAATAATGTGCGCTCAGACCTGAGCTATCTGGGGATATGTTAAATGTATAGTTTTAATGTAATGTGTCTTACCTGGTGTATTTTAACAGTAATGCTTGTTCTGTGTCCCCATGTGCATAATGGAGTCTTGTCTCTGAAATGTCTGAGTGTATTGTAAAGGGTGGGACATTGTGTATTGAATAATGATGTCTGTCCTATTGTCCCCACATGTGTATTGGCGATTTCCCTTTGTCCTGAGAGATAATTGAATGACTCCTCAATTGTCTCCAGGACAGAAGACATTGTGTATTCGTCTGCCTGTGATGATTGCATTACCCATGTAGGGTGATGGTATCACAGGCAGAGGGGAGGGATATGCTGGGGGTGTCTGTATTGTCCCAATGTGTGTGATTGGCTGCTGTATCCCGTGTCGCAGTCTTCCTTCTGGTCCTCTAGGGGAGTGTCCACCAGGTGGGAGACCTGGATAAATACCAGGCAGGTAGCCGTTAATAAAGGTTAGAATTCCTGTTTACCCTCAATACGGAGCCTCGTCTCGTTCTTGGGGGGATTCACTGTATGCTGTTAGAGACTGATTGCCAGGAGTGTAAGCTGATTGTCTGCTTTTCCTGTTCGTCTGCTAGCAGCTATTTGGGAGGTTCCAGTACGGGAGTTGGAGTGCTATTTTGTATCCAGTTCGGGAGTTTGGTGTTCTGCAGTAGCTGGGCCTATATCTCTGTAAAGGGGGCCGATCGCCTAAACGGTTTTTACCCCTTGTCTGCAGAAGCGGTCCCTTACAGGCGTCATATCACCCACCACTGGAGAAGGCCACTTTCAGTTATTTCGGGCCCAGCACCCAGACAGAGGAGAGAGGTCCCACAGCAAGGAATCATGCGTCATATCACCCACCACTGGAGAAGACCACTTTCAGTTATTTAGACCCCAGCAACCAGACAGTGGAGAGAGGTCCCACAGCAAGGAATCATGCGTCATATCACCCACCACTGGAGAAGGCCACTTACAGATATTTAGCCCACTGCACCCAGACAAAAGAGAGAGGTCCCACAGCAAGGAATAAGGCGTCATATCACCCGCCGTGGAGAAGGCCATTTTCAGTCATTTAGGCCCCAGCACCAAGACAGAGGAGAGAGGTCGCACAGCAAGGAATAAGGCGTCATATCACCCACCACTGGAGAAGGTCACTTTGAGTTATTTAGGCCCCAGCACCCAGACAGAGGAGAGAGGTCCCACAGCAAGGAATCATGCGTCATATCACCCACCACCGGAGAAGGCCACTCTCATGTATTTCGGCCCAGCACCCAGACAGAGGAGAGAGGTCCCACAGCAAGGAATAAGGCGTCAGATCACCCACCACTTGAGAAGGTCACTTTAAGTTATTTTGGGCCCAGCACCCAGACAGAGGAGAGAGGTCCCACAGCAAGGAATAAGGCGTCAGATCACCCACCACTTGAGAAGGTCACTTTAAGTTATTTTGGGCCCAGCACCCAGACAGAGGAGAGAGGTCCCACAGCAAGGAATCATGCGTCACATCACCTACCACTGGAGAAGGCCACTTTAAGTTATTTAGGCCCAGCACCCAAACAGAGGAGAGAGGTCCCACAGCAAGGAATAAGGCGTCATATCACCCACCGCAGGAGAAGGCCACTTTCAGTTATTTCGGCCACAGCACCCAGACAGAGGAGAGAGGTCCCACAGCAAGGAATCATGCGTCATATCATCCACCACTGGAGAAGGTCACTTTAAGTTATTTTGGGCCCAGCACCCAGATAGAGGAGAGAGGTCCCACATCAAGGTATCATGCGTCATATCACCTACCACTGGAGAAGGCCACTTTAAGTTATTTAGGCCCAGCACCCAGACAGAGGAGAGAGGTCCCACAGCAAGGAATCATGCGTCATATCACCCACCACTAACGAAGGCCACTTTCAGTTATTTAGGCCCAGCACCCAGATAGAGGAGAGAGGTCGCACAGCAAGGAATAAGGCGTCATATCACCCACCACTGGAGAAGGCCACTCAGTTATTTCGGCCACAGCACCCAGACAGAGGAGAGAGGTCCCACAGCAAGGAATAAGGCATCATCACACCCACCGCAGGAGAAGGTCACTTTCAGTTATTTAGGCCCAGCACCCAGACAGAAGAGAGAGGTCCCACAGCAAGGAATAAGGCGTCATATCACCCACCACTGGAGAAGGCCACTTTCAGTTATTTCGGCCACAGCACCCAGACAGAGAAGAGAGGTCCCACAGCAAGGAATGAGGCGTCATATCACCCACCACTGGAGAAGGCCACTTTCAGTTATTTCGGCCACAGCACCCAGACAGAGGAGAGAGGTCCCACAGCAAGGAATCATGCGTCATATCATCCACCACTGGAGAAGGCCACTTACAGATATTATGCCCACTGCACCCAGACAAAAGAGAGAGGTCCCACAGCAAGGAATAAGGCGTCAAATCACCCACCACTGGAGAAGGCCACTCTCAGTTATTTTGACCCCAGCACTCATGCAGAGGAGAGAGGTCCCACAGCAAGGAATCATGCGTCATATCAACCACCACTGGAGAAGGCCACTCTCAGTTATTTCGGACCAGCACCCAGACAGAGGAGAGGTTCATTCAACTTTGGGTTGCACCGCAAGATTATGGTAAAGTTAATAAAATGAGGATTCAATAAAGAAGTGCCCCGGAGTACAAGAATACATGGTTGAGGGGGACTCAGTTATACATGTCTATTCTGCACAAGGGAGGGTCAGGTCTTGTGGGATCCATGCCTGGTTCATTTTTATGAACGTCAGCTTGTCCACGTTGGCTGTGGACAGGCGGCTGCGCTTGTCAGTAATGACGCCCCCTGCCGTGCTGAATACACGTTCAGACAAAACTCTGGCCGCCAGGCAGGCCAGCACCTCCAAGTCATAAAAGGCTAGCTCTGGCCATGTGGACAATTTGGAGACCCAGAAGTTGAATTGAGTCGAACCATCAGACAGTACGTGGAGGGGTTAAACAGAAAACCACGGCACTCGTGTTGATATAATTTGCTGTACTTTTAATTTTACAATTGAGAAACTGGCCAACAATTCGGTCCTATTACCGGACCTTGATCACGGCTAGAGATGAGCGAACACCTGGATGTTCGGGTTCGAGAGGTTCGGCCGAACTTCCGGAAAATGTCCGGGTTCGTGATCCGAACTCAACACGAACTTCATCCCGAACCCGAACCCCATAGAAGTCAATGGGGACCCGAACTTTTGGGCACTAAAAAGCCTGTAAAAGACTCCCGGAAAGGGCTAGAGGGCTGCAAAAGGCAGCAAAATGTAGGTAAATCCCCTGCAAACAAATGTGGATAGGGAAATGAATTAAAATAAAATAAAATAAATAATAAATAAAAATAAATAAATAACCCTAATTAACCTGTAAAAGACACCCAGAGGGATAATATACCGCAATAAACGCATTGCGATTAAAACTTTGAGCTAACGATCACCATGGGAACGCCTCCTCCAGTAGAATGTACTGTCGGATGTGAGAATTAAGTTGAAATCGCAATGCGATTATTATATATCTGCTTAATCGCATTGCGATTTCAACTTAGCATTGCTAAATAATTCCATCCATACTGAGTCAGTAAGTTAACGAATATGGATGGAATTATTTAGCAATGCTAAGTTGAAACGGCAATGCGATTAAGCAGATATATAATAATCGCATAATCGCGTTGGAATAGAACTTAAAGCTGTCTCTTAGTCAGTTTTAGTATTGGTGTGCTGTAATAGAAGTTACATTCGTACGCGAATATAACTTAGAGCAATACAGTCAACTTTACACTGTTAGTTTTATTATCGCGATAATACAACTATTCACGAATCGTGTACGTGCGTCTGTACGTGTGTGCGTTACCTCGGATCGAGAGAGACGAGAGTGGAGATTGGTGACTGTCCCAGCGATTATGGCGAAAAGTAATTTCTCTAGAGAAGAGCTGGATTTCTTAATAACTGTAAGTAATTGAACTTAGTTAGTGTGTAATGCAGTAATGTGATAGAAGCCTGCAGCCTTCACTGATCTCAGAACTGCCTTACACTGTCACATGTCCTACTGCTTGGTGACATCAACTCATCACAGGCTTCAGCAGACTGCACAACTACATGAGTGATTAGTGAAAGACACTGTTAAAGGGGTGGCAATGTTCAAGTCACTTTTAAAGGGATGGCGATGTTCAAGTCACTTTTAAAGGGATGGCGATGTTCTACTCTTTGACTGTTTTGATATTAAATGTTATTTTTGATGGTTCTTATGACTATGATAACTAATAATTGTATTTTAGAACTGTGGGATTACATGATTTAATTGTTATCTTGCAGGAAATGTTGGAGAAGGGGTACGACCGCAGAAGGTCAAGGGGCGAAAAGCAGGCCATAGTGCGGAGAATTGCTTTCCATCTGTGGCAGAAGCATGGGTGCACTCATCGGAAGGATGCGATTCTAAAAAAGTGGTCAGATCTGAAGCGCCACCGGACGGATCTGATCACTAAGATCCGAGATAAATCTCTTCCAGGTACAATACTTATTTGCATAACTGAGCAGATAGATAACAATATGTTGGGGAGAGAAAGAAGTATTTTAACCCTTTACAATAAATCACTTAGTACAGTGGTGTTGAACTGATGGGAACGGGTGCTAAAGGTGGCAATATGAGACCTCTTTCTGGGCCACATATGTTTTTTGACTTTGGCCCCTGAAGCTTGTCCAAACTCCTCGCACGTCTGGACTAGTGTAGACAACAAGCATCGATCAGGACAAGTAGGCCACATGCCCAAATGAAGTCATAGACTCGAATCACTCTTGTTCCCTGGGGAGTGGCCCAACACCCAATAGCAGCAGTGAGTGGAAGCTGAACTTAATCAACGATGCTCAAAGGCAGAGTGCAGGGGGTACCCACAGGGTCCTGGTCCGGCAGGTCAAGGCAGACACTGATGATACTACACTTGATCTAAGCCAAAAGGAGAAGAAAGATAGGTGCAGTTAATTATTATGCCATCCAGACACTACCATAGATTAATTTGTGTACCTTTAACTGTAATTTGGCGTTACTTGTTTATCTTGGCATTTTTAAAAAATTTGGTCATCATCATCATTACAGATGCTCCGCTTCCCAAAGTGAGAGCCAAGCTCTCTAAAAAGAAGAAGGCGGTGGAGGTGGAGACAGACCACTCGGAGGAGCAGGAAGAGGCAGGGCCATCAGGCTATCGGGCCCATAGCCCACCTGCTGCAGTGGAGGAGGGTGATGACTCTGAGGAGGCAGAAGAGGAGATGGTCACTACCCCCCAACAAGAAGGTAAATGGATGATGTGGATATTTTTATTTATTCAGTGTCCCAGAAAGCTAATGTTACGGGTGGGAGTACTGATTTCCATAACGTATCTAACTGACACATCCATTTTTGGAAGTACGATATAACAAGCATGCAATATATACATTTTTGTAAGAATATATTTTAACAAACTATATTATTTTTTTAAATGAAGAAAATATAATAAAACAGGCAACAAATAAAGTACAACAGATAACAGTAATATAAAAAATAAACACTAAAAACTAATTGATCAACATCAAAACCATTAACGTAACTACTAAGTCAATAACCCAAAACTAAAAGGAACTATTATTAATCCTACCTAAACCAATATATAACAGATTTCAAGAAAAAAATATCATCTGCTTTATATAACAATTAATGATTGTATTTTAATGTACATTTCCAAATTTTATTTCATTTATTTTACAGCTGACAACATCATGTTAAAAAAAATAAAAACAATGGGAAGGAAGCACCAGCTGCGAATGCAGGAAGATGAGGCAGCTCAAGATGCAGTTCTCCCACCAAATGCGAGCCACGGAGGAGGCTCAAGGACATCGATGATCTGCTGGAGGAGCAGAGAAAAATTAAAAAATTACCCTAATTTTTTTGGTTATTTATATATTTATGTTAAAAATAATTCTATTTTGTTAAAGATTATTTTATAAAACTATAATGTTAAATCAAATTTATTGCGTTTTGTTTGATTGGAAACAAAGGGTACAGATAGTGTTGCCCATATTAATAATTATTTTTCATTACTGTAATCTTTCAAGGGTTTCAAGTTCAACTGGTTTATGTGCTAGATCTGGTAAGGTTTCTGGTAGGGCTGCAAAAGGCAGCAAAATGTAGGTAAATCCCCTGCAAACAAATGTGGATAGGGAAATGATGAGTTAACATAAAATAAATAAAAAATAAACAATATTAATTGGAGTGAGGTCCCACAGCAAGGAATAAGGCATCATATCACACACCACAGGAGAAGGCCTCTTTCAGTGACTTAGGCCTTTGGACCCAGACAGAGGAGAGAGGTCAGAGATTAGCTTCATATCCCCCAGCACAGCAGAAGACCGCTTTATTTGAGCGCCTCTACCAGCGTGCGCTTGTACTCGCGCATCTTCCTATCTCGCTCCAGTGCAGGAAGTAAGGTGGGCACATTGTCTTTGTACCGGGGATCCAGCAGGGTGGCAACCCAGTAGTCCGCACACGTTAAAATGTGGGCAACTCTGCTGTCGTTGCGCAGGCACTGCAGCATGTGGTCGCTCATGTGTGCCAGGCTCCCCAGAGGTAAGGACAAGCTGTCCTCTGTGGGAGGCGTATCGTCATCGTCCACCGTATCCCCCCAGCCACGCACTAGTGATGGGCCTGAGCTGTGTCAGGTGCCACCCCGCTGTGAATCTGCTTCATCCTCGTCCTCCTCCACCTCCTCCTCATCCTCCTCGTCCTTTATTAGAGTGCCCTGGCTGGCGACTTGTGAACCTGCCCTCTGCTGCTTCAAAAAACCTCCCTCTGAGCTACTTCTAACAGACTGGCCTGAAAGTCTTAGAAACGAGCCCTCCTCCTCCTCCTCCTCCTCCTCCTCCACCTGGGCCACCTCCTCTTCCATCATTGCCCTAAGCGTTTTCTCAAGGAGACATAGAAGTGGTATTGTAACGCTGATAACGGTGTCATCGCCACTGGCCATGTTGGTGGAGTACTCGAAACAGCGCAACAGGGCACACAGGTCTCGCATGGAGGCCCAATCATTGGTGGTGAAGTGGTGCTGTTCCGCAGTGCGACTGACCCGTGCGTGCTGCAGCTGAAACTCCACTATGGCCTGCTGCTGCTCGCACAGTCTCTCCAGCATGCACAAGGTGGAGTTCCACCTGGTGGGCACGTCGCATATAAGGCGGTGAGCGGGAAGGCCGAAGTTCCGCTGTAGCGCAGACAGGCGAGCAGCGGCAGGATGTAAACGCCGGAAGCGCGCACAGACGGCCCGCACTTTATGCAGCAGCTCTGACATGTCGGGGTAGTGGTGAATGAACTTCTGCACCACCAAATTCAGCACATGCACCAGGCAAGGGATGTGCGTCAAACCGGCTAGTCCCAGAGCTGCCACGAGATTTCGCCCATTATCGCACACCACCAGGCCGGGCTTGAGGCCCACCGGCAGAAACCACTGGTCGGTCTGTTGTTCAATACCCCGCCACAACTCCTGCGCGGTGTGGGGCCTGTCCCCAAACATATGAGTTTCAGAATGGCCTGCTGACGTTTACCCCGGCTGTGCTGAAGTTGGTGGTGAAGGTGTGTGGCTGACTGGATGAGCTGGTGGAAGCAGTGGAGGAGGAAGCCGAGTAGGAGGAGGAGGCTACAGGAGGCAAAGAATGATGCCCTGCGATCCTAGGGGCGGAAGGACGTGCGCCAAGGAACTCTCCGCCTGGGGCCCAGCCGCCACTACATTTACCCAGTGTGCAGTTAGGGAGATATAGCGTCCCTGGCCGTGCTTACTGGTCCACGTATCTGTGGTTAGGTGGACCTTGCCACAGATGGCGTTACGCAGTGCACACTTGATTTTATCGGATACTTGGTTGTGCAGGGAAGGGATGGCTGTCTTGGAGAAGTAGTGGCGGCTGGGAACCACATACTGTGGGACAGCCATGGCCATCAGCTGTTTGAAGCTGTCTGTGTCCACCAGCCGGAATGACAGCATTTCAAAGGCCAGTAGTTTAGAAATGCTGGCATTCAGGCCCAGGGCTCGAGGGTGGCTAGGTGGGAATTTACGCTTTCTCTCCAAGGTTTGTGAGATGGAGAGCTGAACGCTGCTGTGTGATATAGTGGAGACGCTTGGTGACGCAGGTGGTGGTGTCGGTGGCACATCCTCTGTTTGGTGGGCGGCAGGTGGCAACGTTCCTCCCGAGGCGGAGGAAGAGGCCGAGGGAGCAGCAGAAGAGGGAGCAGGGGAAGCCTGAGTGAGTTCCTTGTTTTTAAGGTGTTTCTCCACTGCAGTCCATGCTTTGCATGTAGATGCCTGGTCATGCAGGTTGTGCTAAGGTTCAGAACGTTAATGCCTCGCTTCAGGCTCTGATGGCACAGCGTGCAAACCACTCGGGTCTTGTCCTCAGCACATTGATTAACCCCCTCAGCCCCGTAGCTTAAACACCCTTAATGACCAGGCCACTTTTTTCAATTCCGCACTACGCTACTTTTACCGTTTATTGCTCCGTCATACAACTTACCACCCAAATGAATTTTACCTCCTTTTCTTCTCACTAATAGAGCTTTCATTTGGTGCTATTTCTTTCTTGCTGACTCCTCCTCCACCTCCTCCTCATCCTCCTCGTCCTTTATTAGAGTGCCCTGGCTGGCGACTTGTGAACCTGCCCTCTGCTGCTTCAAAAAACCTCCTCTGAGCTACTTCTAACAGACTGGCCTGAAAAGTGCTTTAGAAAGCGAGCCCTCCTCCTCCTCCCCTCCTCCTCCTCCTCCACCTGGGCCACCTCCTCTTCCATCATCGCCCCTAAAGCGTTTTCTCAAGGAGACATAGGGAGTGGTATTGTAACGCTGATAACGGTGTCATCGCCACTGGCCATGTTGGTGGAGTACTCGAAACAGCGCAACAGGGCACACAGGGTCTCGCATGGAGGCCCAATCATTGGTGGTGAAGTGGTGCTGTTCCGCAGTGCGACTGACCGCGTGCGTGCTGCAGCTGAAACTCCACTATGGCCTGCTGCTGCTCGCACAGTCTCTCCAGCATGTGCAAGGTGGAGTTCCACCTGGTGGGCACGTCGCATATGAGGCGGTGAGCGGGAAGGCCGAAGTTCCGCTGTAGCGCAGACAGGCGAGCAGCGGCAGGATGTGAACGCCGGAAGCGCGCACAGACGGCCCGCACTTTATGCAGCAGCTCTGACATGTCGGGGTAGTTGTGAATGAACTTCTGCACCACCAAATTCAGCACATGCGCCAGGCAAGGGATGTGCGTCAAACCGGCTAGTCCCAGAGCTGCGACGAGATTTCGCCCATTATCGCACACCACCAGGCCGGGCTTGAGGCCCACCGGCAGCAACCACTGGTCGGTCTGTTGTTCAATACCCGCCACAACTCCTGCGCGGTGTGGGGCCTGTCCCCAAACATATGAGTTTCAGAATGGCCTGCTGACGTTTACCCGGGCTGTGCTGAAGTTGGTGGTGAAGGTGTGTGGCTGACTGGATGAGCTGGTGGAAGCAGAGGAGGAGGAAGCCGAGTAGGAGGAGGAGGCTACAGGAGGCAAGAATGATGCCCTGCGATCCTTGGCGGCGGAAGGACGTGCGCCAAGGAACTCTCCGCCTGGGGCCCAGCCGCCACTACATTTACCCAGTGTGCAGTTAGGGAGATATAGCGTCCCTGGCCGTGCTTACTGGTCCACGTATCTGTGGTTAGAGTGGACCTTGCCACAGATGGCGTTGCGCAGTGCACACTTGATTTTATCGGATACTTGGTTGTGCAGGAAGGCACGGCTGTCTTGGAGAAGTAGTGGCGGCTGGGAACAACATACTGTGGGACAGCCATGGACATCAGCTGTTTGAAGCTGTCTGTGTCCACCAGCCTGAATGACAGCATTTCAAAGGCCAGTAGTTTAGAAATGCTGGCATTCAGGCCCAGGGCTCGAGGTGGCTAGGTGGGAATTTACGCTTTCTCTCCAAGGTTTGTGAGATGGAGAGCTGAGCAGCTGCCGTGTGACATGGTGGAGATGCTTGGTGGCGCGGTGTGGTGGTGTCGGTGGCACATCCTCTGTTTGGTGGGCGGCAGGTGCCAACATTCCTCCCGAGGCGGAGGAAGAGGCCGAGGCAGCAGCAGAAGAGGAGCAGGGGAGCCAGAGTGGGTTCCTTGCTTTTAAGGTGTTTACTCCACTGCAGTTCATGCTTTGCATGTAGATGCCTGGTCATGCAGGGCACACAGGTCTCGCATGGAGGCCCAATCATTGGTGGTGAAGTGGTGCTGTTCCGCAGTGCGACTGACCCGTGCGTGCTGCAGCTGAAACTCCACTATGGCCTGCTGCTGCTCGCACAGTCTCTCCAGCATGCACAAGGTGGAGTTCCACCTGGTGGGCACGTCGCATATAAGGCGGTGAGCGGAAGGCCGAAGTTCCGCTGTAGCGCAGACAGGCGAGCAGCGGCAGGATGTAACGCCGGAAGCGCGCACAGACGGCCCGCACTTTATGCAGCAGCTCTGACATGTCGGGGTAGTGGTGAATGAACTTCTGCACCACCAAATTCAGCACATGCACCAGGCAAGGGATGTGCGTCAAACCGGCTAGTCCCAGAGCTGCCACGAGATTTCGCCCATTATCGCACACCACCAGGCCGGGCTTGAGGCCCACCGGCAGAAACCACTGGTCGGTCTGTTGTTCAATACCCCGCCACAACTCCTGCGCGGTGTGGGGCCTGTCCCCAAACATATGAGTTTCAGAATGGCCTGCTGACGTTTACCCCGGCTGTGCTGAAGTTGGTGGTGAAGGTGTGTGGCTGACTGGATGAGCTGGTGGAAGCAGTGGAGGAGGAAGCCGAGTAGGAGGAGGAGGCTACAGGAGGCAAAGAATGATGCCCTGCGATCCTAGGGGCGGAAGGACGTGCGCCAAGGAACTCTCCGCCTGGGGCCCAGCCGCCACTACATTTACCCAGTGTGCAGTTAGGGAGATATAGCGTCCCTGGCCGTGCTTACTGGTCCACGTATCTGTGGTTAGGTGGACCTTGCCACAGATGGCGTTGCGCAGTGCACACTTGATTTTATCGGATACTTGGTTGTGCAGGGAAGGGATGGCTGTCTTGGAGAAGTAGTGGCGGCTGGGAACCACATACTGTGGGACAGCCATGGCCATCAGCTGTTTGAAGCTGTCTGTGTCCACCAGCCGGAATGACAGCATTTCAAAGGCCAGTAGTTTAGAAATGCTGGCATTCAGGCCCAGGGCTCGAGGGTGGCTAGGTGGGAATTTACGCTTTCTCCAAGGTTTGTGAGATGGAGAGCTGAACGCTGCTGTGTGATATAGTGGAGACGCTTGGTGACGCAGGTGGTGGTGTCGGTGGCACATCCTCTGTTTGGTGGGCGGCAGGTGGCAACGTTCCTCCCGAGGCGGAGGAAGAGGCCGAGGGAGCAGCAGAAGAGGGAGCAGGGGAAGCCTGAGTGAGTTCCTTGTTTTTAAGGTGTTTCTCCACTGCAGTCCATGCTTTGCATGTAGATGCCTGGTCATGCAGGTTGTGCTAAGGTTCAGAACGTTAATGCCTCGCTTCAGGCTCTGATGGCACAGCGTGCAAACCACTCGGGTCTTGTCCTCAGCACATTGATTAACCCCCTCAGCCCCGTAGCTTAAACACCCTTAATGACCAGGCCACTTTTTTCAATTCCGCACTACGCTACTTTTACCGTTTATTGCTCCGTCATACAACTTACCACCCAAATGAATTTTACCTCCTTTTCTTCTCACTAATAGAGCTTTCATTTGGTGCTATTTCTTTCTTGCTGACATTTTTACTTTTTTTGATATTTTACTTTTTTTGATGAAATTTTTGCAAAAAAATTATATTTTTCACTTTATGTTGGAAAATTTGTCAAATAAAACTACATTTCTCTAAAAAATTTTCTCTAAATGTATTGTTCTACATGTCTTTGATAAAAAAAATGCAATAAGTGTATATTTATTGGTTTGGGTAAAAGTTATAGTGTTTACAAACTATAGTGCAAAAAAGTGAATTTCCGCACTTTGACTTTCTGAGCGCCTGTCCTGTTTCCTGAGGTACTACAATGCCCAGACAGTAGAAATACCCCATAAATGACCCCATTTCCGAAAGTAGACACCCTAAGGTATTCGCTGATGGGCATAGTGAGTTCATGGAAGTTTTTATTTTTTGTCACAAGTTAGCGGAAATGGATTTTTTTTTTTTTTTTTTTTACAAAGTCTCATATTCCACTAACTTGTGCCAAAAAATACAATTTTACATGAACTCACCATACCCCTCACAGAATACCTTGGGCTGTCTTCTTTCCGGAATGGGGTCACTTGTAGTGATGTCGCGAACATAAAATTTTCAGTTCGCGAACAGCGAACGCGAACTTCCGCAAATGTTCGCGAACTGGCGAACCGGGCGAACCGCCATAGACTTCAATAGACAGGTGAATTTTAAAACCCACAGGGACTCTTTCTGGCCACAATAGTGATGAGAAAGTTGTTTCAAGGGGACTAACACCTGGACTGTGGCAGCCGGAGGGGGATCTATGGCAAAACTCCCATGGAAAATTACGTAGTGGACGCAGAGTCGGGTTTTAATCCATAAAGGGCATAAATCAACTAACATTCCTAAATTGTTTGGAATAACGTGCTTTAAAACATCCAGTGTGTGTATACGATCAGGTATGATGTTGTATCGATCAGGTAGTGTAAGGGTCACGCCCGCTCACAGACATTGACAGACCAAACTCCCTTTTAATGCACCGCAAACAGTTCATTTGCACAACCGCAAACTCCCCATTTGCACAAGGTTGGATACCAAGCTAGCCACGTCCCGGTGATGTCATTGAAGGTTTCTTCCTCCACCCAGCCACGTACAACACCAAGGGTCCCCGAAGGTGAATTGAATAGATTTTTCGAACGGGGAGATGGTTAAAAAAACGCTGGCTCCCTCCACTCTGTTTTAATCCACGGTCACTGCGTCTGCGCCGTGCAATTTACTGTCACACCCGATATGAGTGGTATTTTCTGTAGTACTATTCTCATCAGTTTAATCCCTCTAACGTCCCCGACTCCCCAATCTGGGGCCATTTATTAAATAGATTTTTGAACGGGGAGATGGTTAAAAAAACGCTGGCTCCCTCCACCGATATGAGTGGTATTTTCTGTAGTATTATTCTCATCAGTTTAATCCCTGTTACGTCCCATATCAGGAATTGCCTTTTATGAAAAAAAATTTAGGCCGGGAACCTTCGACTGCCTTCACAGTGACAGACCAAACTCTCATACACCAAACTGAATTGATTTCAGGAACCGGGAGATGGAAAAAGCAGCTTGGTCGGTCCTCTTACTCCCAAATTGGGGCACTGCGCGTGCTCAGAGCAATGTGCTGTGACACCCTATATGAGTGGTGTCTTAACTAGTACTATTGCTATCAGTTTAATCCCTGTTACAGACCCTATCCGGTCGAATTGATTAACCATTGTCGAATCCCCCATTGACATCCCCCTTATAAGCTGTGTAAAGCATATTTTTTAGTTTGGTTTTGAACTGCTGCATCCTTTCCGACTTTTGGTAATTTGGTAACATTTCTGCCACTTTCTGCTTATACCGGGGGTCTAGTAGCGTGGCCACCCGATCGCTTTTGGTCTGACCATAATGAAGCAACGGCCTTATCATCTGGGGTGTGGCAACATTGCCAACACACTTATAGAGGTGATGATGATTGCTTCATTGTGATACGCAAGCCCCTTCACCACAACAAGGTAACGATCACGAAGGGGAATTGACACTTGTATGTGCCTTTTTTTGGGTTTGTTTTGCAGCCACAGTGCTGCACCATAGGACAGAAAAATTAGGCATGTACACATGCCTGAAAAATAATGGCACTGTTGCAGCCGCTATTGTAGCAGCGGCCGGAAAAATTGATGTTTTCCAGGCAGAAAAGTGAGTAAAACATTGCGGCTTGAACCCTAGTTGGTGGTGAAGAATTCACGAAAGTCATCCGGTATGCAGACATTAAATACAGCAGCATGGGGACCATTTTGAGGCCAAGGCTTGTAATCAGGCCTTTTGTTAGTCAAACGTATCCCTCACTGTCAGTCCCTTCGGGATCCATGCCTCATTCATCTTTATGAAGGTGAGGTAATCAACACTTTTTTGACCGAGGCGACTTCTCTTGTCAGTGACAATGCCTCCTGCTGCCCTGAAGGTCCTTTCTGACAGGACACTTGAAGCAGGGCAGGCCAGAAGTTCTATCGCAAACTGGGATAGCTCAGGCCACAGGTCAAGCCTGCACACCCAGTAGTGAAGGGGTTCATTGCTCCTCAGAGTGTCGATATCTGCTGTTAAGGCGAGGTAGTCTGCTACCTGTCGGTCGAGTCGTTCTCTAAGGCTGGACCCCGAAGGGCTGTGGCGATGAGTAGGACTGAAAAAGCTCCGCATGTCCTCCATCAACAACACATCTGTAAATCGTCCAGTCCTTGCCGCCGTGGTAGGAGGAGGATTACACTCACCTCTTCCCCTGTTAGATTCCCGTTGTGCTGTGACATCCCCCTTATAAGCTGTGTAAAGCATATTTTTTAGTTTGGTTTTGAAATGCTGCATCCTTTCCGACTTTCGGTAATTTGGTAACATTTCTGCCACTTTCTGCTTATACCCGGGGTCTAGTAGCGTGGCCACCCAGTACAGATCGTTCTCCTTCATCCTTTTTATACGTGGGTCCCTCAACAGACATGACAGCATGAAAGACCCCATTTGAACAAGGTTGGATGCAGAGCTACTCATTTCCCGTTCCTCGTCCTCACTGATGTCATTGACGGTCTGTTCTTCCCCCCAGCCACGTACAACACCATGGGTCCCAGATAGGTGACAACAACGAGCACCCTGGGGTGCCTGCTGTGGTTGGTCTTCCTCCTCCTCAAAGCCGCTACATTCCTCCTCTGACTCCTCTTCCTCATCCTCCTCTTCCAGGTCCGGCAAGCGATGATGACAAGGCTGTTTCTGGTGGTGATGGTGACCACAACTCTTCCTCTTCACGCTCATCTACAGCCTGATCCAGAACTCTTCGCAGGGCACGCTCCAGGAAGAAAACAAATGGGATGAGGTCGCTGATGGTGCCTTCGGTGCGACTGACCTCAAAAGGACGCATAAGCCTACAGGCATTGCGCATGAGTGTCCAGTAACGTGGCAAAAAGATTCCCAGCTCCGCAGAGGCTGTCCTAGCACCCCGTTCATACAAATACTCGTTGACGGCTTTTTCTTGTTGGAGCAGGCGGTCGAACATTAGGAGTGTTGAATTCCAACGTGTCGGGCTGTCGCATATCAAGCGCCTCACTGGCATGTTGTTTCGCCGCTGAATATCGGAAATGTGCGCCATGGCCGTGTAGGAACGCCTGAAATGGCCACACACCTTCCTGGCCTGCTTGAGGACGTCCTGTAAGCCTGGGTACTTAGACACAAAGCGTTGTACGATGAGATTCAACACATGTGCCATGCACGGCACATGTGACAACTTGCCCAAATTCAATGCCGCCAACAGATTGCTTCCATTGTCACACACCACTTTGCCGATCTCCAGTTGGTGCGGGGTCAGCCACTGATCCACCTGTGCGTTCAGGGCGGACAGGAGTGCTGGTCCTGTGTGGCTCTCTGCTTTCAGGCAAGTCAACCCCAAGATAGCGTGACACTGTCGTATCCGGGATGTGGAATAGCCCCTGGGGAGCTGGGGGGAATCAGTTGATGTGCAGCCAGACGCCGCAGCAGAAGAGTACTTAGCCGAGGAGGATATCGAAGAGGATGGAGTAGGAGTAGAGGAGGTGGCAGTAGGTCTGCCTGCAAGTCGTGGTGGTGTCACCAACTCCGCTGCGGAGCCACGCATTCCATGCTTGTCAGCCGTCAGCAGGTTGACCCAATGCGCAGTGTACGTGATATACCTGCCCTGACCGTGCTTTGCAGACCAGGTATCAGTGGTCAGATGGACCCTTGCCCCAACACTGTATGCCAGAGATGCCATGACTTCCTTTTCAATGACATGGTAGAGGTTTGGGATTGCCTTTTTTGAAAAAAAAATTCGTCCGGGTACCTTCCACTGTGGTGTCCCAATAGCGACAAATTTTTTGAAGGCCTCAGACTCTACCAGCTGGTATGGTAAAAGCTGGCGGGCTAAGAGTTCCGTCAAGCCAGCTGTCAGTCGCCGGGCAAGGGGTGACTTTGTGACATTGGCTTTTATGCTCAAACATGTCCTTGACAGACACCTGACTGTGGGCAGATGAGCAGGAACTGCTGAAGGTGAGAGATGGAGTGGCGGGTGGTTGAGAGGGGCAGGGAGGACAGCAGTGGTTGACGTGGCTGAAGATGCTGGACCAGGAGGAGCATGGTGGCTTTGAGTTTGTGTGCTGCTTGTACTCATGTGTTGATCCCATAGGCGTTTGTGATGTGAGATCATGTGCCTTCGCAAAGCAGTTGTACCAAGGTGGGTGATGGACTTCCCACGACTCAGTTTCTTTTGGCACAGGTTGCAAATGGCATTGCTTTTATCAGAGGCAGACACACAAAAAAAATGCCACACTGCTGAGCTTTGCAATGACGGCATTCTGGTGGTGGCACAGCATGCGTTGACTGGCGTGCTGTCTGGCTGACCCCAGGTGCCGATACATGCTGTCTGACTGTGCCACTAACTCCTTGCGACGACCTCCCCCTGCTTCCAACTCGTCTCCTCCTTCTCTCTGTCTCCCCTTCTGAACTTTCCCCTTCTTCTTCTCTTCGAGCAGGCACCCACGTGGCATCCGTGGACACATCGTCATCATCAACCGCTTCACTTGTATCTGACACCTCAGCAAAGGAAGCAGCAGCGGGTACAACATCATCATCATCATCATCACACTGTACGTCCATGTGTGTAATCCTGCCTGACTGAGACATATCCCCGTAATCTACATCATCTGGCAATAATGGTTGCGCATCACTAATTGCATCCAACTGATGTGTAAATAACTCCTCTGACGGATCAAGTGAAGCGGCTGTGGTGGCTGTGGTGGTGGTGGCGGCGGGCGGGTGCGTGGTAACTTGAGAGCAGGTGACCGAAGCTGAGCTGGAGGAGGATGGTGCGTCAAGGTTCTTAGCGGAAGCTGTTGAAGATTGGGTGTCCTGTCTAAGCCAGTCAACTACGTCCTCAGAATTTTTCGGGTTCAGGGTACGTGACCTCTGAACACTGGGCATTATTCCAGGGATAGTGGAAATCACAGCACCACGACCACGACGGCCCCTGCGGGGTGGCCTGCCTCTGCCTGTCATTTTTTTTTAGATAAGTGGTACTACGCGTGCTAGGTACTGTGCCACCCGGTATGAGTGGTTGGCACTGGCAGTGGGCACACTACAGTCTATGGAAGTGGGCCTGAATCACACTGGCAGCAGGCAAGCAACTGAATTTAGACTACTGTCTAAAAATTAAATGCCTTATTTATCGGCAAGCTACTGTGCCACCCGGTATCAGTGGTTGGCACTGGCAGTGGGCACACTACAGTAAGTGGAAGAGGGCCTGACACACACTGGCAGCAGGCAAGCAACTGAATTTAGACTACTGTCTAAAAATTAAATGCCTTATTTATCGGCAAGCTACTGTGCCACCCGGTATCAGTGGTTGGCACTGGCAGTGCGCACACTACAGTCAGTGGAAGAGGGCCTGACACACACTGGCAGCAGGCAAGCAACTGAATTTAGACTACTGTCTAAAAATTAAATGCCTTATTTATCGGCAAGCTACTGTGCCACCCGGTATCAGTGGTTGGCACTGGCAGTGGGCACACTACAGTCAGTGGAAGCGGGCCTGACACACACTGGCAGCAGGCAAGCAACTGAAATTACACTAAAGTGTAAAAATTAAATGCCTTATTTATCGGCAAGCTACTGTGCCACCCGGTATCAGTGGTTGGCACTGGCAGTGGGCACACTACAGTCAGTGGAAGTCGGCCTGACACACACTGGCAGCAGGCAGGCAACTAACCTTAGATTAAAGTGTAAAAATTAAGTGCCTTTTTTTTAAGCAAAGTCCTGTGCCACACGGGATGACAGGGGTGGGCACTGGCAGTGGGCACACTACAGTCTGTGGGCCTGCAGCTCCTCACACACAGGCAGGCCAGGCAACTGCAATATGTATATAAAGGAAAAAAAAAAGCAGACTAATGTTGCAGCCCTAAAAAGGGCTTTTTGGGGTGCTGTCAGGAGGGTGTCCTTACAGCAGAGATCAGATGAGTCTTTCAGGACTGGAGTGGACACTGAATACACTAGCCTAGCTATCGATTTCCCTATTAAATCAGCAGCAGCTCCACTCTCCCTCCTCTCACTAAGACTGCAGCTTCAGAATGAATCTAAAATGGATGCTGTGCAGGAGATGGGAGGGTCTGGGAGGGAGGGTATGCTGCTGATTGGCTGGAATGTGTCTGCTGACTGTGAGGTACAGGGTCAAAGTTTGCTCAATGATGATGTATAGGGGGCGGACCGAACATCGCATATGTTCGCCCGGCAGAGGCGAACGCGAACAAGCTATGTTCGCCGGGAACTGTTCGCCGGCGGATAGTTCGGGCCATCTCTAGTCACTTGTGGGGTATTTTTACTGCCCTGGCATTTTAGGGGCCCCTAAACGTCAGAAGCAGTTTGGAATCCAAATGCGTAAAAATGTCCTGTGAAATCCTAAAGGTACTCATTGGATTTAGGGCCTTTGCGCATCTTGGCTGCAAAGTGGCACACATGGGTATCGCCGTACTGGGAGAAGTAGGGCGATGTGTTTGAGTGTACTTTACATATACCCCTACTGGGTGTGAAAATATCTCTGTAAATGACAACTTTGTATAAAATTTTTAAAAGTTGTCATTTACAGAGATATTTCACACACAGTATGGGTATATGTAAAAGTACACCCTAAAACACATGCCCTACTTCTCCTGAGTACGGCGATACCACATGTGTGCCACTTTTTGCAGCCAAGATGCTGCATCGGCCCTAAATCCAATGAGTACCTTTAGGAGGGTATTTTTACGCATTTTTCTTCTCACGCTTCAGGGCCCCTAAAATGCCAGGGCAGTATAAATACCCCACATGTGACCCCATTTTGGAAAGAAGACACCCCAAGGTATTCTGTGAGGGGCATGGCGAGTTCATAGAAGATTTTTTTTTTTGCACAAGTTAGCGGAATTTGATTTTTTTTTTGTTTTTTTTCACAAAGTCTCCCTTTCCGCTAACTTGTGACAAAAAGTTCAATCTTTCATGGACTCAATATGCCCCTCAGCGAATACCTTGGGGTGTCTTCTTTCCGAAATGGGGTCACATGTGAGGTTTTTCTACTGCCCTGGCATTTGAGGGTCTCCGCAATCATTACACGTATGGCCAGCATTAGGAGTTTCTGTGATTCTCCTGATATGGAGCAGACGGGAAATGAGATTTTTTTTCCGTTCAGCTTCTGCGCTGAAAGAAAAAACGAACGGCGCAGATTTCCTCATTCGCATCGATCGATGTGGATGAAAAAATCTCTGCCAAAAAATATGCAAAAAAAATAGAGGGGCCTGGCGATTGCCAGGACATAGGGGCTCCGCCCAAACATCCGTACCCACTTCAGCTCCTGTCCTGGCAAACGTGATTTCTCCATTCACATCGATCAATCCATCGGTGTGGAGGAAGACATCTTTGCCAGATTTTTGATACAAAGTGTTTGCCAAAGCATATGAACTCCAACACCTCTCCTCAGCTCACATGTCAGGGCAAACGTACCTGTCCTGCAGAGGAGAAATCTCGTCCTGCAGCGCCGCATACACCGACTTCACGTGTCTTCTTACAGCAGCGCAATGCTTCTCTCAGAATGCACATCAGTGCTGCAGCGTTTTCATCGGTTGGTCCGTTGGTCTACCTGGAAAATAAAGGGTGGTTATGGGGGGGGGGAGGGGGAAGAAGAAAAAACAGGCAGCAGGCACATGACTTGAACATTGCAAACTTTATAAAACCAGAACATTTTAAAACTTTTATAAAACATGAACATAAAAACCTGAACTAACTCAAGATTTTTTTTTCTTGCTACCTGTTTAATTTTTTTTTTTTTTTTTACCATTTCACTCTTTATTTTCCTAGCAGAAACCTCTCCTTTCCCATGGGACAATGTGTAAAGTGTAAATCACACAGAGATGGTGCGAAGTACATTATGCACTTTATCCCTAGTGAAAGGAGAGGTTTCTACCGTTTCACACTTCTACAGCAGCACCGTCCCCTATGTGTTAGGGTCTCTCAAAACCTAGTATCCTGAGAGACCCTCGAGCCTGATTATAAAAACTACCTGTGTCGTGCATTCCCTATCCTAAGTGTACCTGAGTGTGGTACTTCCGGAAACACTCTCCAAGGCATAGGGCAGGGTGGTCAGGACAGTCAGAACAGAAATAACGGGTGTCAGGCCTTATTCCACTCCTGCTACAGACACGACATTTTTTTCGGGGTGGCGGATGGTTTGAGGTACCCGGCACAACGCTAGGGAAGTGCCGCTCGTGTAGACGGCTAACTACACTGGTGGTTGGGGCCACGGAACCTCCTGGGTACAGGAGGTTCTCGACGATCTCTTCCTGGAATTTTAGGAAAGATCCTGTTCTCCCAGACTTACTGTAGAGAACGTATCTATAATATAGAGCCAATTGAATCAGATATACAGACACCTTCTTATACCAGCGTCTGGTCTTTCGGGAAACCAAATAAGGGGCCAACATCTGGTCGTTGAAGTCCACCCCTCCCATGTGGAGGTTATAGTCGTGGACCGAGAGGGGCTTTTCAACGACACTGGTTGCCCGTTCAATTTGGACTGTCGTGTCTGCGTGAATGGAGGAGAGCATGTAAACGTCACGCTTGTCTCTCCATTTCACCGCGAGCAGTTCTTCGTTACACAGTGCAGCCCTCTGCCCCCTTGCAAGTCTGGTGGTAATGAGCCGTTGGGGGAAGCCCCAGCGACTAGGTCGCACGGTGCCGCAGCAGCCAATCTGTTCTAGGAACAAATGCCTGAAGAGGGCCACACTTGTGTAAAAGTTGTCCACATAAAGATGGTACCCCTTGCCGAATAAGGGTGACACCAAGTCCCAGACTGTCTTCCCACTGCTCCCCAGGTAGTCAGGGCAACCGACCGGCTCCAGGGTCTGATCTTTTCCCTCATAGATCCGAAATTTGTGCGTATAGCCTGTGGCCCTTTCACAGAGCTTATACAATTTGACCCCATACCGGGCGCGCTTGCTTGGGATGTACTGCTTGAAGCCAAGGCGCCCGGTAAAATGTATCAGGGACTCGTCTACGCAGATGTTTTGTGCGGGGGTGTACAAATCTGCAAATTTCTGGTTGAAATGGTCTATGAGGGGCCGAATTTTATGGAGCCGGTCAAAAGCTGGGTGGCCTCTGGGACGGGAGGTGGTGTTGTCACTAAAGTGCAGGAAACGCAGGATGGTCTCAAAACGTGTCCTGGACATGGCAGCAGAGTACATGGGCATGTGATGAATTGGGTTCGTGGACCAATATTGAAAGGTTCTACTGATCTATTTTTATATGGGCTTTTTGAGTTTTCATCTATACTTTAAATATGAACAGGGCATTGCTGCTTGTGTGGAATGAACTTTGGACTGTAATGTAGCAGTAAATGCTTACATGGCAGTCCAAGGTCTATATACATTAATATATCAGGAACATGGAGGTGAGAGGGTTCTCCAGGAACTGTTTTGCTTACATATAGCATATAGATAAGGTAACTGAAATGTGTAGCTCTGTGATTGGTTTGCTCAAAGATCATGTCATTGGACTACGACTATATATGTTTCATATACCCAATAAACGTCAGAGTGGCATTGTATACCAGAATCGTATCGTGTGTCAATGCTGCTCTCCTAGCGCTAGAAAAGAATCAAATCAAGCTGAATACCGAAGTCTAGTACCAGGGATACCAACTACCAATAAGAGGGGAAGAAATGAATATTCCTAACAAATATGACCGCAATTCATGTTTTTTGGTTAGGCCCATGCTGAGGAGAAGGCCCAGAAAAGTTCTAAATTCGGAAACTTGGACTGGTTTCCACCGGAAAGGCTGGGCATAAGAGCTTCCCGGGTTGTCGGCGATAAATTGAGTGGCATATCTGTTTGTTTCTGCCACGACTAGGTCATAGAGCTCCGCAGTGAAAAACAGCTCAAAAAACCCCAGCGCCGATCCGATCTGAGCTGTCTCCACCCGAACTCCTGACTGGGCGGTGAAAGGGGGAACTAATGGTGCGGCTGAAGTTGGGGGCTGCCAATCAGGATCTGCCAGCACCTCAGGGACTCTAGTGGCTCTACGGGCCTGTCTGCGCGGTGGCTGCGATGGGGAAACTACTGCACGTGCCACCGTACCAGCTTCCACTGCCCTTCTGGTGCTCGCCACTTCACCATGTTGTACGGCAGTGCTGGTAGAAGGTCCAGGACGGGCTGCGCTGCTGGTGTATGCCTCACCACGTAATCCGGCAGCGCCGGCCCCACTCTGCTGCCCTTGAAGCGGATCCTGCGCAACCTGCGGTCTAGCAACACGGGGTACGCCTGCTTCTATCAGGGACCTCAACCTCCTCGTCAGAACTTTGAGTCAGACTGCCACTGCTTTCTACAGGTTGGTATTCTGACCCGCTAGATTCGTCAGGTGAGGGTTCCCACTCCTCATCCGACTGGGTCAGAATCCTGTAGGCCTCTTCAGAGGAATACCCCTTGTTTGACATTTGGGCGTCTAAATTTAGGGGGTATTCCCTGAGACTACCCAAGAAAAAGAGCAAGCCTGTCTTACAATTGAGAGGGTAGCGAAGTACAGAAGCCACTGCGATTGATAAAAAAGATCAAAACTGATTTTTTTATCGCCGCAGCGCTTGTGAAGGGATTGTGCAGTGATTACAAAAAAAAAAATTTTTTGTCACTGCGGCGGGGCGGGCGTGGATGAACGCAGGTGTGGGCGACCGATCAGGTCTGATTGGGCAAACACTGCGTTTGGGGTGGAGGGCGAACTAAGGTGACACTAATACTATTAGAGATCTGACCGTGATCAGTTCTGATCACTTACAGATACTATAAAAGTACAAACGCTGATTAGCTCTACGCTAATCAGCGAACCAGTGACTGCGGTGCGGTGGGCTTGGCGCTAACGCTAACTACCTACCAAAGGGGCCTAAAGTAATCTAAACCTAAAAGTCAATCCTAGTGAAAAAAAAAAAGTGACAGTTTACACTGATCACTTTTTTCCCTTTCACTAGATGATTGACAGGTGCTGAAAGGGGTGATCAAGGGGTTAATTTGGGTGATGGGGGGCTGATCAGGGGGCTAGTGTGTGGTGCTTGGTGTACTCACTGTAAGGTGTGCTCTCTCCTGGGTCCAACCGACGAAAAGGACCCAGGAGAGAGCACAGAAGCCATTTAATCCATCATATTTACAAATATGATGGGTTAAATGGCTTCTCATTCGTTTTTTTAAAAGTCATCAGCCCGCCAGCGCTGCCGATTGGCTGGCAGGCTGATGACTAACTCCTCCTGCGCCTTTTGCCATGCGCGATGTGCGCATGCGCGGGCGCATCTATGCGAAATCTCGCGTCTCGCGAGATCACGCGTAGATGCGTCCGAACAGAAGAGCCCGGCCGCCGCGAGAACGCGATCCTGCGTGCGGCGGTCCGGGAGAGGTTAAGAACGTTAATGCCTCGCTTCAGGCTCTGATGGCACAGCGTGCAAACCACTCGGGTCTTATCCTCAGCACGTTGTTTGAAGAAGTGCCATGCCAGGGAACTCCTTGAAGCTGCCTTTGGGGTGCTCGGTCCCTGGTGGCGGTGGCCAGTAGCAGGCGAACTCTCTTGGTGGCGGCTGTTCTGCTTTTGCCCCCTGCTCCCTCTTTTGCTACGCTGTTGGCTCGGTCTCACCACTGCCTCTTCCTCTGAACTATGAAAGTCAGTGGCACGACCTTCATTCCATGTGGGGTCTAGGACCTCATCGTCCTCTGCATCGTCTTCCACACAGTCTTCCTCCCTGACCTCCTGTTCGGTCTGCACACTGCAGAAAGACGCAGCAGTTGGCACCTGTGTTTCGTCATCATCAGAGACGTGCGGACTCCGATGAGGTGGTATTCCCATGTCCTCATCATCAGGAAACATCAGTGGTTGTGCGTCAGTGCATGGTATGTCTTCCTCCACTGGGGAAGGGCTAGGTGGACGCCCCTGGGAAACCCTGCCAGCAGAGTCTTCAAACAGAAGAAGAGACTGCTGCATAACTTGAGGCTCAGCCAGTTTCCCTGATATGCATGGGGGTGATGTGACAGACTGATGGGCTTGGTTTTCAGGTGCCACCTGTGCGCTTTCCGCAGAAGACTGGGCGGAAGACAATGTGGTGAACGTGCTGGAAGCACTGTCGGCCACCCAATCGACTAATGCCTGTACCTGCTCAGGCCTTACCATCCTCATAACGGCATTGGGCCCCACCAAATATCGCTGTAAATTCTGCCGGCTACTTGAGGGAGTTGGTTCACTACTTTGTGCGCCTGAGGCCGAACGGCCACGTCCTCTGCCAGCAACAGAGGCTCCACGGACACCACCATGACCGCGTCCTCGTCCCTTAATAGAATGTTTCCATATTGTTGCGATTCAACTCGCACCACAATAAAATATATTATTTTTTAGCCCCAAAATTCCCACACTGGAGGATATAATTCCTTTTTCCGGTATTAATTACAAGAAGACTGCTGCTAATTGGACACCAGATTTTTTTAAATGCTACTTATGTTAAATGAATTCCCACAGTGGGAGAAGTATTTCCTTTTTACAGGAGTAACAACGTGCGGCCTACTATTTCGGGTGTCACCAACACCAGATTGATTAAATTGGCCTTTTTGGAACCAAAATGACAACACTGGACACTATAATGCCTTTTTCTGGTATTAGTTACAAGAGGACCGCTGGTATTTCAGAACACCGGAATTGTTAAAATGCTAGTTTTGGTACATAAATTGCCCACACTGGGAGAAATATTGCCTAAGCCTTTTTACGATATTATTTACTGAAGGAGTGCTTCTTCTGGTCTAACACCAGAATTATGTTTGTTACAGGGAAAGATTTTTTTAATTTATATTTCTGGCAAAAAAAAAAAAAAAAAAATGTAATTTCTGGCTGACAGTATTGGACTTGGCTGTAGTGGCACTGGCTAGCCTAGCTGGAACAGCACATTCATGGGATTTGCTATCCAAGTGGGTTACTTTCAGTTTTACCACTGATATATTAAATATCTTTGCAGTTAGTATGGGTGACACAAGCACAGCCAAACCCCTGATGTATTATATCTATGAAAAAATCGACTATTACATGAGATTAATGGACGTTGTGGCAGCTTTTGCTGTAGCACCACAAGTCCCAAAATGGCCGCCGCCGGTCAGCCCAGTAACATGTGCCAGAAAATGGTCTGCCCAGCCAGAAAAAAAATAGACTTTGACTGAGCAGCTGAATCGCTGTTGTTCTGATTCACAGGTGTAGATTTTTCAATTCTTTGGAGCTTTTCTTTGGACTCCACAGGTCCCAAAATGGCCGCCGCCGGTCAGCCCAGTTACATGTGCCGGTAAAAATCGATCTGGCCAGTGTAAAAAAAAATAAACTTTCAGTGAACAGCTCAGCTGAGTTGTTCTGATGCACAGGTGTAGAAAGGTAGATCATTCACTTCTTTATCCCTGCCTATCTCGCCCTCACAGCAGCTGCATCTATCCCTGGTCTAATCACAGCGGGAGTGAGCCCGTCGCGACGTGCGCACAAGCTTATAAAGAGGCTGAGTCACATGCTGCACTTGGCCAATCACAGCCTTGCCAATAGTAGGCATGGCTGCGATGGCATCTTAGGGCAAGTAGTATGATGCATGTTGATTGGCTGCTTTGCAGCCTTTCAAAATGCGCCACAAAAAATGACGAACTACAAAACCGAACCCAAATTTTTATGAAAATGTTCGGGTTCGGGTCGTGTCACGATCACCCCAAAATTCTGTATAGACCGGAACTATTCTTGAAATGTGCACTCAACAACACTAGTGCTATTCGTATCCCACTCTTAAGTTCTAATCGCATTCGATTTTAACTTACTGCTGATGCCTGGCAAAAAAAATAAAAAATGCATAAGTTAACATTGAATGTGATTAGAACTTAATAGTGGGATACGAATAGCACTGCGTGCTAGAACAGCACGCACACGATTATTCGAATTTTGTATTATCGCGATACAAAACCAAACAGTAAAGTTAAAATCGAATGCAATTAGAACGTGTAGTGTGATGCGATTTATTTGAGTTCTAAGAATCGCATTGCGATTTCTGCTTCAGCCGGATTCCGTGCTAATGGAGCGTCTACATCACCATGGGAAAAATGCTAGAATGTACTGTCGGATTTGAGAAGTTGAAATCGCAATGCGATTAAGCAAATATATAAGAATCGCATTGCGATTTCAACGTAATTCAAACATCCGACAGTACATTCTACTGGAGGAGGCGTTCCCATGGTGATCGGTAGCTCAAAGTTGTAATCACAATGCGATTTCAGCTTTAAGCCTGTACTATTCTACTATATAGTACTTTCAAAATGCGCCGAGAGAACATGCCGAACTCCGAACCCGAATTTTTTTGAAAATGTCCGGGTTCGGGTCCGTGTCACGGACACCCCAAAATTCGGTACGAACCCGAACTATTCTCGAACTGTTTGCTCAACACTAATCACAGCCTATGGCAAAAATAGTATGCAAATTATTCATTATGTGCTGGAGGGACGGATCAAATATATACAGAAAAGGTATACGCTAGACATGGTATACACAGTCTACATACTCACTCTGGCTCCCCCTGCTCCCTCTTCTGCTGCTGCCTCGGCCTCTTCCTCCGCCTCGGGAGGAACGTTGGCACCTGCCGCCCACCAAACAGAGGATGTGCCACCGACACCACCACCTGCGTCACCAAGCATCTCCACCATGTCACACGGCAGCGTTCAGCTCTCCATCTCACAAACCTTGGAGAGAAAGCGTAAATTCCCACCTAGCCACCCTCGAGCCCTGGGCCTGAATGCCAGCATTTCTAAACTACTGGCCTTTGAAATGCTGTCATTCCGGCTGGTGGACACAGACAGCTTCAAACAGCTGATGGCCATGGCTGTCCCACAGTATGTGGTTCCCAGCCGCCACTACTTCTCCAAGACAGCCATCCCTTCCCTGCACAACCAAGTATCCGATAAAATCAAGTGTGCACTGCGCAACGCCATCTGTGGCAAGGTCCACCTAACCACAGATACGTGGACCAGTAAGCACGGCCAGGGACGCTATATCTCCCTAACTGCACACTGGGTAAATGTAGTGGCGGCTGGGCCCCAGGCGGAGAGTTCCTTGGCGCACGTTCTTCCGCCGCCAAGGATCACAGGGCATCATTCTTTGCCTCCTGTAGCCTCCTCCTCCTACTCGGCTTCCTCCTCCTCCTCCTCTGCTTCCACCAGCTCATCCCGTCAGCCACACACCTTCACCACCAACTTCAGCACAGCCCGGGGTAAACGTCAGCAGGCCATTCTGAAACTCATATTTTTGGGGGACAGGCCCCACACCGCGCAGGAGTTGTGACGGGGTATTGAACAACAGACCGACGAGTGGTTTCTGCCGGTGGGCCTCAAGCCCGGCCTGGTGGTGTGCGATAATGGGCGAAATCTCGTGGCAGCTCTGGGACTAGCCGCTTTGACGCACATCCCTTGCCTGGCGCATGTGCTGAATTTGGTGGTGCAGAGGTTCATTCACAACTACCCAGACATGTCAGAGCTGCTGCATAAAGTACGGGCCGTCTGTGCGCGCTTCCGGCGTTCACATCCTGCCGCTGCTCGCCTGTCTGCGCTACAGCGGAACTTCGGCCTTCCCGCTCACCGCCTTATATGCGACGTGCCCACCAGGTGGAACTCCACCTTGCACATGCTGGAGAGACTGTGCGAGCAGCAGCAGGCCATAGTGGAGTTTCAGCTGCAGCACGCACGCGTCAGTCGCACTGCGGAACAGCACCACTTCACCACCAATGATTGGGCCTCCATGTGAGACCTGTGTGCCCTGTTTCGAGTACTCCACCAATATGGCCACTGGCGATGACACCGTTATCAGCGTTACAATACCAATTCTATGTCTTCTTGAGAAAACGCTTAGGGCGATGATGGAAGAGGAGGTGGCCCAGGAGGAGGAGGAGGATGAGGGGTCATTTTTAGCACTTTCAGGCCAGTCTGAAGTGGTTCGCAGGGAGGTTTTTTGCAACAGCAGAGGCCAGGTACAAATGTGGCCAGCCAGGGACCACTACTGGAGGACGAGGAGGATGAGGAGGATGAGGTGGAGGAGGATGAGGATGAAGCAGGTTCACAGCGGGGTGGCACCCGACACAGCTCAGGCCCATCACTAGTGCGTGGCTGGGGGGATACGGAGGACGATGACGATACGCCTCCCACAGAGGACAGCTTGTCCTTACCTCTGGGGAGCCTGGCACACATGAGCGATTACATGCTGCAGTGCCTGCGCAATGACAGCAGAGTTGCGCACATTTTAACGTGTGCGGACTACTGGGTTGCCACCCTGCTGGATCCCCGGTACAAAGACAATGTGCCCACCTTACTTCCTGCACTGGAGCGAGATAGGAAGATGCGCGAGTACAAGCGCACGCTGGTAGAGGCGCTCCTGAGAGCATTCCCAAATGTCACAGGGGAACAGGTGGAAGGCCAAGGCGAAGGCAGAGGAGGAGCAAGAGGTCGCCAACGCAGCAGTGTCACTGCCAGCTCCTCTGAGGGCAGGGTTAGCATGGCAGAAATGTGGAAAAGTTTTGTCTCCACGCCACAGCTAACTGCACCACCACCTGATACGGAACGTGTTAGTAGGAGGCAGCATTTCACTAACATGGTTGAACAGTACGTCTGCACACCCCTCCACATACTGACTGATGGTTCGGCCCCATTCAACTTCTGGGTCTCCAAATTGTCCACGTGGCCAGAGTTAGCATTTTATGCCTTGGAGGTGCTGGCCTGCCCGGCGGCCAGCGTTTTATCAGAACGCGTATTC
>CM065590.1:600631216-600654848 GCA_033119425.1 Bufotes viridis | reverse complement strand
TTTTTGCTGTCCGAGTTTCACTGACACTGAACAGCTGAAAAATAATTTTCAAAACATTTCTTTTTAACCAGCTCTAGACCGCCTAACGCACAGATGCGTCCAGGGGGCGGCTGGTTTACTCCTCCTGGACGCATCCTTGCGTCATCTCGCGAGACTTGCTGTGAACGCGTGCGCACGCTCACAGCAGCGCACAGCTCGGCAGTTCTACTGCAGCCTGCCAGCGATGATCAATCGCAGGCTGTAGAAGTAAAATAAAAGGCACCACAGACGTATATCAGACGCTGCTCTGTTAATCTGATCCTCTGGTAACATTTGCTGGGATCGAGCACCAGAGGAGCAGGCAGCTCTGTAAAGTAGCACCAAGCACCACCCTAACCCCCCCCCCTTATTAACCCCATATAGACTCCTGATCAACCCCCCCCATATTAACCCCATACAGACTCCTGATCACCCCCCCCCTATTAACCCCATATAGACTCCTGATCAACCCCCCCCCCCTATTAACCCCATATAGACTCCTGATCAACCCCCCCTATTAACCCCATATAGACTCCTGATCACCCCCCCCCCTATTAACCCCATATAGACTCCTGATCACCCCCCTTATTAACCCCATATAGACTCCTGATCAACCCCCCTATTAACCCCATATAGACTCCTGATCACCCCCCCTATTAACCCCATATAGACTCCTGATCAACCCCCCCTATTAACCCCATATAGACTCCTGATCAACCCCCCTATTAACCCCATATAGACTCCTGATCACCCCCGCTATTAACCCCATATAGACTCCTGATCAACCCCCCTATTAACCCCATATAGACTCCTGATCACCCCCGCTATTAACCCCATATAGACCTCTGATCAACCCCCTATTAACCCCATATAGACTCCTGATCACCCCCTGCTATTAACCCCATATAGACTCTCTGATCACTCCCCGCTATTAACCCCATATAGACTCCTGATCAACCCCCTATTAACCCCATATAGACTCCTGATCAACCCCCCTATTAACCCCATATAGACTCCTGATCACCCCCCGCTATTAACCCCATATAGACTCCTGATCAACCCCCTATTAACCCCATATAGACTCCTGATCAACCCCCCTATTAACCCCATATAGACTCCTGATCAACTCCCTATTAACCCCATATAGACTCCTGATCAACCCCCTATTAACCCCATATAGACTCCTGATCAACCCCCCTATTAACCCCATATAGACTCCTGATCAACCCCCTATTAACCCCATATAGACTCCTGATCAACCCCCTATTAACCCCATATAGACTCCTGATCACCCCCCTATTAACCCCATATAGACTCCTGATCAACCCCCTATTAACCCCATATAGACTCCTGATCACCCCCTATTAACCCCATATAGACTCCTGATCAACCCCCCTATTAACCCCATATAGACTCCTGATCAACCCCCTATTAACCCCATATAGACTCCTGATCAACCCCCCTATTAACCCCATATAGACTCCTGATCAACCCCCTATTAACCCCATATAGACTCCTGATCAACCCCCTATTAACCCCATATAGACTCCTGATCAACCCCCTATTAACCCCATATAGACTCCTGATCAACCCCCTATTAACCCCATATAGACTCCTGATCACCCCCGCTATTAACCCCATATAGACTCCTGATCAACCCCCCTATTAACCCCATATAGACTCCTGATCAACCCCCTATTAACCCCATATAGACTCCTGATCAACCCCCTATTAACCCCATATAGACTCCTGATCAACCCCCTATTAACCCCATATAGACTCCTGATCACCCCCCTATTAACCCCATATAGACTCCTGATCAACCCCCTATTAACCCCATATAGACTCCTGATCAACCCCCCTATTAACCCCATATAGACTCCTGATCAACCCCCTATTAACCCCATATAGACTCCTGATCACCCCCCTATTAACCCCATATAGACTCCTGATCAACCCCCTATTAACCCCATATAGACTCCTGATCAACCCCCTATTAACCCCATATAGACTCCTGATCACCCCCTATTAACCCCATATAGACTCCTGATCAACCCCCCTATTAACCCCATATAGACTCCTGATCAACCCCCTATTAACCCCATATAGACTCCTGATCAACCCCCTATTAACCCCATATAGACTCCTGATCAACCCCCTATTAACCCCATATAGACTCCTGATCACCCCCCTATTAACCCCATATAGACTCCTGATCAACCCCCTATTAACCCCATATAGACTCCTGATCAACCTCCCTATTAACCCCATATAGACTCCTGATCAACCCCCTATTAACCCCATATAGACTCCTGATCAACCCCCTATTAACCCCATATAGACTCCTGATCAACCCCCTATTAACCCCATATAGACTCCTGATCAACCCCCTATTAACCCCATATAGACTCCTGATCAACCCCCTATTAACCCCATATAGACTCCTGATCAACCCCCTTATTAACCCCATATAGACTCCTGATCAACCCCCTATTAACCCCATATAGACTCCTGATCAACCCCCTATTAACCCCATATAGACTCCTGATCAACCCCCTATTAACCCCATATAGACTCCTGATCAACCCCCTATTAACCCCATATAGACTCCTGATCACCCCCTTATTAACCCCATATAGACTCCTGATCACCCCCCTATTAACCCCATATAGACTCCTGATCAACCCCCCTATTAACCCCATATAGACTCCTGATCAACCCCCTATTAACCCCATATAGACTCCTGATCAACCCCCTATTAACCCCATATAGACTCCTGATCAACCCCCCTATTAACCCCATATAGACTCCTGATCAACCCCCTATTAACCCCATATAGACTCCTGATCACCCCCTTATTAACCCCATATAGACTCCTGATCAACCCCCCTATTAACCCCATATAGACTCCTGATCACCCCCCTTATTAACCCCATATAGACTCCTGATCAACCCCCTATTAACCCCATATAGACTCCTGATCAACCCCCCTATTAACCCCATATAGACTCCTGATCACCCCCCTATTAACCCCATATAGACTCCTGATCAACCCCCTATTAACCCCATATAGACTCCTGATCACCCCCGCTATTAACCCCATATAGACTCCTGATCAACCCCCTATTAACCCCATATAGACTCCTGATCACCCCCCTATTAACCCCATATAGACTCCTGATCAACCCCCTATTAACCCCATATAGACTCCTGATCACCCCCTTATTAACCCCATATAGACTCCTGATCATCCCCCCTATTAACCCCATATAGACTCCTGATCACCCCCTTATTAACCCCATATAGACTCCTGATCACTCCCCTTATTAACCCCATATAACATAGTAACATAGTATATAAGGCCGAAAAAAGACATTTGTCCATCCAGTTCAGCCTGTTTCCTGCAAGTTGATCCAGAGGAAGGCAAAAAAACCCTGTGAGGCAGAAGCCAATTTTCCCCACTTAAGGGAAAAAAAATTCCTTCCCGACTCCAATCAGAATAACTCCCTGGATCAACGACCCCTCTCTAGTAGCTGTAGCCTGTAATATTATTACGCTCCAGAAATACATCCAGGTCCCTCTTGAATTCCTTTATTGTACTCACCATCACCACCTCCTCAGGCAGAGAGTTCCATAGTCTCACTGCTCTTACAGTGAAGAATCCTTTTCTATGTTTGTGTACAAACCTTCTTTCCTCCAGACACAGAGGATGTCCCCTCGTCACAGTCACAGTCCTGGGGATGAATAGATGATGGGAGTGATCTCTGTACTGACCCCTGATATATTTATACATAGTTATTAGATCTCCCCTCAGTCGTCTTTTTTCTAAGGTGAATAACCCTAATTTTGATAATCTTTCAGGGTCCTGTAGATCCCTCATTCCAGTTATTACTTTAGTTGCCCTCCTCTGAACCCTCTCCAGCTCTGCTATGTCTGCCTTGTTCACAGGAGCCCAGAACTGTACACAGTCCTCCATGTGTGGTCTGACCAGTGATGTGTAAAGTGGTGGGACTATGTTCTCATCACCGGCGTCTATGCCCCTTTTGATGCAACCCATTATCTTATTGGCCTTGGCAGTAGCTGCCTGACACTGGTTTTTTCAGCTTAGTTTGCTGGTTATTAAAATTCCTAGATCCTTTTCCATGTCAGTGTTACCGAGTGTTTTACCATTTAGTATGTACGTGTGACTTGCATTATTCCTTCCCATGGGCATAACTTTACATTTGTCAGTGTTAAACCTCATCTGCCATTTCTCTGCCCAAGCCTCCAATCTATCCAGATCCCTCTGTAGCGGTATACTGTCCTCTGTAGTATATATACATTATACTGTCCTCTGTAGTATATATACAGTATACTGTCCTCTGTAGTATATATATACAGTATACTGTCCTCTGTAGTATATATATACAGTATACTGTCCTCTGTAGTATATATACACTATACTGTCCTCTGTAGTATATATATATATACAGTGTACTGTCCTCTGTAGTATATATACAGTATACTGTCCTCTGTAGTATATATACAGTATACTGTCCTCTGTAGTCTATATATACAGTATACTGTCCTCTGTAGTATATATACATTATACTGTCCTCTGTAGTATATATACAGTATACTGTCCTCTGTAGTGTATATACAGTATACTGTCCTCTGTAGTATATATACACAGTATACTGTCCTCTGTAGTGTATATACAGTATACTGTCCTCTGTAGTGTATATACAGTATACTGTCCTCTGTAGTATATATACAGTATACTGTCCTCTGTAGTATATATACAGTATACTGTCCTCTGTAGTATATATACAGTATACTGTCCTCTGTAGTATATATATATACAGTATACTGTCCTCTGTAGTATATATACAGTATCCTGTCCTCTGTAGTGTATATATACAGTATACTGTCCTCTGTAGTATATATACAGTATACTGTCCTCTGTAGTATATATACATTATACTGTCCTCTGTAGTATATATACAGTATACTGTCCTCTGTAGTATATATATACAGTATACTGTCCTCTGTAGTATATATATACAGTATACTGTCCTCTGTAGTATATACACAGTATACTGTCCTCTGTAGTGTATATACAGTATACTGTCCTCTGTAGTGTGTGTATATATACAGTATACTGTCCTCTGTAGTGTATATACAGTATACTGTCCTCTGTAGTGTATATACAGTATACTGTCCTCTGTAGTATATATACAGTATACTGTCCTCTGTAGTGTATATATACAGTATACTGTCCTCTGTAGTGTATATACAGTATTGTCCTCTGTAGTGTATATACAGTATACTGTCCTCTGTAGTATATATACAGTATACTGTCCTCTGTAGTGTATATACAGTATACTGTCCTCTGTAGTGTATATACAGTATACTGTCCTCTGTAGTGTATATACAGTATACTGTCCTCTGTAGTATATATACAGTATACTGTCCTCTGTAGTGTATATATACAGTATACTGTCCTCTGTAGTGTATATACAGTATACTGTCCTCTGTAGTGTATATACAGTATACTGTCCTCTGTAGTATATATACAGTATACTGTCCTCTGTAGTGTATATACAGTATACTGTCCTCTGTAGGTGTATATACAGTATACTGTCCTCTGTAGTATATATATACAGTATACTGTCCTCTGTAGTGTATATACAGTATACTGTCCTCTGTAGTGTATATACAGTATACTGTCCTCTGTAGTATATATACAGTATACTGTCCTCTGTAGTATATACAGTATACTGTCCTCTGTAGTATATATACAGAATACTGTCCTCTGTAGTGTATATACAGTATACTGTCCTCTGTAGTGTATATATACAGTATACTGTCCTCTGTAGTATATATACAGAATACTGTCCTCTGTAGTGTATATACAGTATACTGTCCTCTGTAGTATATATACAGTATACTGTCCTCTGTAGTATATATATATACAGTATACTGTCCTCTGTAGTGTATATACAGTATACTGTCCTCTGTAGTGTATATACAGTATACTGTCCTCTGTAGTATATATACAGTATACTGTCCTCTGTAGTATATATACAGTATACTGTCCTCTGTAGTATATACAGTATACTGTCCTCTGTAGTATATATACAGAATACTGTCCTCTGTAGTGTTTATACAGTATACTGTCCTCTGTAGTGTATATATACAGTATACTGTCCTCTGTAGTGTATATATACAGTATACTGTCCTCTGTAGTATATATACAGAATACTGTCCTCTGTAGTGTATATACTGTATACTGTCCTCTGTAGTGTATATACAGTATACTGTCCTCTGTAGTATATACAGTATACTGTCCTCTGTAGTATATATACAGAATACTGTCCTCTGTAGTATATATACAGTATACTGTCCTCTGTAGTATATATACAGTATACTGTCCTCTGTAGTATATACAGTATACTGTCCTCTGTAGTATATATACAGAATACTGTCCTCTGTAGTGTATATATACAGTATACTTTCCTCTGTAGTGTGTGTATATATACAGTATACTGTCCTCTATAGTATATATATATAGTATACTGTCCTCTGTAGTATATATACAGTATACTGTCCTCTGTAGTATATATACAGTATACTGTCCTTGTAGCATCCCCAAGTCAGAGCAATGTGTGGGACTAACCTTGGGAATGCCAGTGATGGAGAGGCCGGCACGCTGTTCCTCTGGGGCACTCTCTGGGTTCTGGAGGGACACAGCCAGGTGCAAGGTGAGGTGCCCTTGGTGTTGTAGTTTAACGTGCCTATGGCTGAGTCCCTGATGTTTCGTGACGCCAGTGCCAGTAAACGGTGGCACACCGTATTTATAGTGGGAATAATGGAGGTGCAGACTTGTATCTTGAAACAGAATTCCAACTTTACTGAAACAGTGGTAATACAGAAGGCACTCTCTTAAACAGTTCTTTTGCAGACAATTGGCTTTGGTACGATCTCAATTACAGCAGGCTTATATCCAGCAAGGTAAACAGAGGGTTAAATAACAGGACTTTTGAATTGCAGGCGAACCTTACTTTCTTCCTGGCTTGTCCTGACTGGCAATTATACTTCAAGGCCCCAATGCCCTACTTCTGGCTTATATCCTTGAATCTCCAGTTTGCTGCGTACCTCCTCTGACATTACAGTACCTCTTGCTCTAGGGATTGCTTCAGCTTGACTCCTGCTTCTGCTTATATGGACGTAGGAGGGGAACCTTCTCCTTGGATCTGGAACCCGGTTACAGGGACTGAAACGCCCTCTCCTAGTCTGCAGGCTCCAGGCCTGCACTGCCTTCACAGGCCCATGGCCTGTGCTTAACTCAGACACAGCCTAATCTGCCTTCCCCTTCCCTGACTGGGCCTTATATAAACTAGGGCTCCCTAGCTCCCTCTAGTGAATAGAGCTGGAAATAAAATCCCTAGCAGGCCTGAATATAGCAATAACACAGTAACAGGGAATTACATAGCATTACATTACATTGCATTTTATGAATAGGACTTATACCAGCTTCCCCAACTCCTGAGGAGAACAACAACACACAAGTGACCCTTCTGTAGTAACGGGCATCACAACTCCCGTACACTACATCCTCTGTAGTGTATATACAGTATACTGTCCTCTGTAGTATATCTACAGTATACTGTCCTCTGTAGTGTATATACAGTATACTGTCCTCTGTAGTGTATATATACAGTATACTGTCCTCTGTAGTGTATATATACAGTATACTGTCCTCTGTAGTATATATACAGTATACTGTCCTCTGTAGTATATATATATACACAGTATACTGTCCTCTGTAGTGTATATACAGTATAGTGTCCTCTGTAGTATATATACAGTGTACTGTCCTCTGTAGTATATATATATATATATATATATATATATACAGTATACTGTCCTATGTAGTGTACATACAGTATACTGTCCTCTGTAGTGTATATATACAGTATACTGTCCTCTGTAGTATATATATACAGTATACTGTCCTCTGTAGTGTACATATACAGTATACTGTCCTCTGTAGTGTATATATACAGTATACTGTCCTCTGTAGTATATATATACAGTATACTGTCCTCTGTAGTGTACATACAGTATACTGTCCTCTGTAGTATATATATACAGTATACAGTCCTCTGTAGTATATATACAGTATACTGTCCTCTGTAGTATATATATATACAGTATACTGTCCTCTGTAGTGTATATACAGTATACTGTCCTCTATAGTGTATATATACAGTATTCTGTCCTCTGTAGTGTATATATATATATATATATATATATATATATATATATATACAGTATACTGTCCTCTGTAGTGTATATACAGTAGTTTGTCCTCTGTAGTGTATATATACAGTATACTGTCCTCTGTAGTGTATATATACAGTATACTGTCCTCTGTAGTGTATATATACAGTATACTGTCCTCTGTAGTATATACAGTATACTGTCCTCTGTAGTATATACAGTATACTGTCCTCTGTAGTATATACAGTATACTGTCCTCTGTAGTATATACAGTATACTGTCCTCTGAAGTATATATACAGTATACTGTCCTCTGTAGTGTATATACAGTACACGGTCCTCTGTAGTGTATATATACAGTATACTGTCCTCTGTAGTGTATATATACAGTATACTGTCCTCTGTAGTATATATACAGTATACTGTCCTCTGTAGTATATATATACAGTATACTGTCCTCTGTAGTGTATATATATACAGTATACTGTCCTCTGTAGTATATATACAGTATACTGTCCTCTGTAGTATATATACAGTATACTGTCCTCTGTAGTATATATACAGTATACTGTCCTCTGTAGTATATATACAGTATACTGTCCTCTGTAGTGTGTATATATATATATATATATATATATATATATATATATATATATACAGTATACTGTCCTCTGTAGTGTATATACAGTATACTGTCCTCTGTAGTATATATATACAGTATACTGTCCTCTGTAGTATATATACAGTATACTGTCCTCTGTAGTATATATACAGTATACTGTCCTCTGTAGTATATATACAGTATACTGTCCTCTGTAGTGTATATATACATTATACTGTCCTCTGTGGTATATATACAGTATACTGTCCTCTGTAGCATATATACAGTATACTGTCCTCTGTAGTATATATACAGTATACTGTCCTCTGTAGTGTATATACAGTATCCTGTCCTCTGTAGTATATATACAGTATACTGTCCTCTGTAGTATATATACAGTGTACTGTCCTCTGTAGTATATATACAGTGTACTGTCCTCTGTAGTATATATACAGTGTACTGTCCTCTGTAGTGTATATACAGTATACTGTCCTCTGTAGTATATATACAGTATACTGTCCTCTGTAGTATATATACAGTATACGGTCCTCTGTAGTATATACTGTCCTCTGTAGTATATATACAGTATACTGTCCTCTGTAGTATATATACAGTATATTGTCCTCTTTAGTGTTAATTACTTTACACAGTTTAGTGTCATCTGCAAAAATAGATATTTTACTGTGCAGGCCTTCTACAAGATCATTAATAAATATATTGAAGAGAATAGGGCCCAATACTGAACCCTGAGGTACCCCACTAGTGACAGTGACCCCTCCAGTACTGACCCCTGTGGTACCCCACTAGTGACAATGACCCCTCCAGTACTGACCCCTGAGGTACCCCACTAGTGACCCCTCCAGTACTGACCCCTGTGGTACCCTACTAGTGACAGTGACCCTCCAGTACTGACCCCTGAGGTACCCCACTAGTAACAGTGACCCCTCCAATACTGACCCCTGAGGTACCCCACTAGTGACAGTGACCCCTCCAGTACTGACCCCTGAGGTGCCCCACTAGTGACAGTGACCCCTCCGGTACTGACGCATGTGGTACCCCACTAGTGACAGTGACCCCTCCTGTACTGACCCCTGAGGTACCCCACTAGTGACAGTGACCCCTCCAGTACTGACCCCTGAGGTACCCCACTAGTGATGGTGACCCCTCCAGTACTGACCCCTGAGGTACCCCACTAGTGACAGTGACCCAATCTGAGTGTGTACTGTTAATACCCACCCTCTGTTTTCTGTCAGCCAGTTACTTACCCACATACAGATATTTTCTCCCAGTCCGAGCATCCTCATGTTATATACTAACTGTAGCGGACTGGACCCTGTACTCAGAGTCTGCCCCAGTTTCCTGGAAGGGACTGCTTGCTCGCCTCCTGCCCTGCGACTATGGCCCCATGTATGCTTGTCCTGTTTGAGCGGTGATACCCCAGATAGCTCTGCTATGGAGCCCATTCAGTATAATGAAAGACTATGGGAAAGACTTTAGCTCCATGGCAATTGAACTGGACATGTGTGGTCTATATATACAGTATACTGTCCTCTATGAGTATATATACACTATACTGTCCTCTGTAGTATATATATATATACAGTGTACTGTCCTCTGTAGTATATATACAGTATACTGTCCTCTGTAGTATATATACAGTATACTGTCCTCTGTAGTCTATATATACAGTATACTGTCCTCTGTAGTATATATACATTATACTGTCCTCTGTAGTATATATACAGTATACTGTCCTCTGTAGTGTATATACAGTATACTGTCCTCTGTAGTATATATACACAGTATGCTGTCCTCTGTAGTGTATATACAGTATACTGTCCTCTGTAGTGTATATACAGTATACTGTCCTCTGTAGTATATATACAGTATACTGTCCTCTTGTAGTATATATACAGTATACTGTCTCTCTGTAGTATATATACAGTATACTGTCCTCTGTAGTATATATATATCACAGTATACTGTCCTCTGTAGTATATATACAGTATCCTGTCCTCTGTAGTGTATATATACAGTATACTGTCCTCTGTAGTATATATACAGTATACTGTCCTCTGTAGTATATATACATTATACTGTCCTCTGTAGTATATATACAGTATACTGTCCTCTGTAGTATATATATACAGTATACTGTCCTCTGTAGTATATATATCAGTATACTGTCCTTCTGTAGTATATACACAGTATACTGTCCTCTGTAGTGTATATACAGTATACTGTCCTCTGTAGTGTGTATATATACAGTATACTGTCCTCTGTAGTGTATATACAGTATACTGTCCTCTGTAGTGTATATACAGTATACTGTCCTCTGTAGTATATATACAGTATACTGTCCTCTGTAGTGTATATATACAGTATACTGTCCTCTGTAGTGTATATACAGTATTGTCCTCTGTAGTGTATATACAGTATACTGTCCTCTGTAGTATATATACAGTATACTGTCCTCTGTAGTAGTATATACAGTATACTGTCCTCTGTAGTGTATATACAGTATACTGTCCTCTGTAGTGTATATACAGTATACTGTCCTCTGTAGTATATATACAGTATACTGTCCTCTGTAGTGTATATATACAGTATACTGTCCTCTGTAGTGTATATACAGTATACTGTCCTCTGTAGTGTATATACAGTATACTGTCCTCTGTAGTATATATACAGTATACTGTCCTCTGTAGTGTATATACAGTATACTGTCCTCTGTAGTGTTATATACAGTATACTGTCCTCTGTAGTATATATACAGTATACTGTCCTCTGTAGTGTATATACAGTATACTGTCCTCTGTAGTGTATATACAGTATACTGTCCTCTGTAGTATATATACAGTATACTGTCCTCTGTAGTATATACAGTATACTGTCCTCTGTAGTATATATACAGAATACTGTCCTCTGTAGTGTATATACAGTATACTGTCCTCTGTAGTGTATATATACAGTATACTGTCCTCTGTAGTATATATACAGAATACTGTCCTCTGTAGTGTATATACAGTATACTGTCCTCTGTAGTATATATACAGTATACTGTCCTCTGTAGTATATATATATACAGTATACTGTCCTCTGTAGTGTATATACAGTATACTGTCCTCTGTAGTGTATATACAGTATACTGTCCTCTGTAGTATATATACAGTATACTGTCCTCTGTAGTATATATACAGTATACTGTCCTCTGTAGTATATACAGTATACTGTCCTCTGTAGTATATATACAGAATACTGTCCTCTGTAGTGTTTATACAGTATACTGTCCTCTGTAGTGTATATATACAGTATACTGTCCTCTGTAGTGTATATATACAGTATACTGTCCTCTGTAGTATATATACAGAATACTGTCCTCTGTAGTGTATATACTGTATACTGTCCTCTGTAGTGTATATACAGTATACTGTCCTCTGTAGTATATACAGTATACTGTCCTCTGTAGTATATATACAGAATACTGTCCTCTGTAGTATATATACAGTATACTGTCCTCTGTAGTATATATACAGTATACTGTCCTCTGTAGTATATACAGTATACTGTCCTCTGTAGTATATATACAGAATACTGTCCTCTGTAGTGTATATATACAGTATACTTTCCTCTGTAGTGTGTGTATATATACAGTATACTGTCCTCTATAGTATATATATATAGTATACTGTCCTCTGTAGTATATATACAGTATACTGTCCTCTGTAGTATATATACAGTATACTGTCCTTGTAGCATCCCCAAGTCAGAGCAATGTGTGGGACTAACCTTGGGAATGCCAGTGATGGAGAGGCCGGCACGCTGTTCCTCTGGGGCACTCTCTGGGTTCTGGAGGGACACAGCCAGGTGCAAGGTGAGGTGCCCTTGGTGTTGTAGTTTAACGTGCCTATGGCTGAGTCCCTGATGTTTCGTGACGCCAGTGCCAGTAAACGGTGGCACACCGTATTTATAGTGGGAATAATGGAGGTGCAGACTTGTATCTTGAAACAGAATTCCAACTTTACTGAAACAGTGGTAATACAGAAGGCACTCTCTTAAACAGTTCTTTTGCAGACAATTGGCTTTGGTACGATCTCAATTACAGCAGGCTTATATCCAGCAAGGTAAACAGAGGGTTAAATAACAGGACTTTTGAATTGCAGGCGAACCTTACTTTCTTCCTGGCTTGTCCTGACTGGCAATTATACTTCAAGGCCCCAATGCCCTACTTCTGGCTTATATCCTTGAATCTCCAGTTTGCTGCGTACCTCCTCTGACATTACAGTACCTCTTGCTCTAGGGATTGCTTCAGCTTGACTCCTGCTTCTGCTTATATGGACGTAGGAGGGAACCTTCTCCTTGGATCTGGAACCCGGTTACAGGGACTGAAACGCCCTCTCCTAGTCTGCAGGCTCCAGGCCTGCACTGCCTTCACAGGCCCATGGCCTGTGCTTAACTCAGACACAGCCTAATCTGCCTTCCCCTTCCCTGACTGGGCCTTATATAAACTAGGGCTCCTAGCTCCCTCTAGTGAATAGAGCTGGAAATAAAATCCTAGCAGGCCTGAATATAGCAATAACACAGTAACAGGGAATTACATAGCATTACATTACATTGCATTTTATGAATAGGACTTATACCAGCTTCCCCAACTCCTGAGGAGAACAACAACACACAAGTGACCCTTCTGTAGTAACGGGCATCACAACTCCCGTACACTACATCCTCTGTAGTGTATATACAGTATACTGTCCTCTGTAGTATATCTACAGTATACTGTCCTCTGTAGTGTATATACAGTATACTGTCCTCTGTAGTGTATATATACAGTATACTGTCCTCTGTAGTGTATATATACAGTATACTGTCCTCTGTAGTATATATACAGTATACTGTCCTCTGTAGTATATATATATACACAGTATACTGTCCTCTGTAGTGTATATACAGTATAGTGTCCTCTGTAGTATATATACAGTGTACTGTCCTCTGTAGTATATATATATATATATATATATATATATACAGTATACTGTCCTATGTAGTGTACATACAGTATACTGTCCTCTGTAGTGTATATATACAGTATACTGTCCTCTGTAGTATATATATACAGTATACTGTCCTCTGTAGTGTACATATACAGTATACTGTCCTCTGTAGTGTATATATACAGTATACTGTCCTCTGTAGTATATATATACAGTATACTGTCCTCTGTAGTGTACATACAGTATACTGTCCTCTGTAGTGTATATATACAGTATACAGTCCTCTGTAGTATATATACAGTATACTGTCCTCTGTAGTATATATATATACAGTATACTGTCCTCTGTAGTGTATATACAGTATACTGTCCTCTATAGTGTATATATACAGTATTCTGTCCTCTGTAGTGTATATATATATATATATATATATATATATATATATATATATACAGTATACTGTCCTCTGTAGTGTATATACAGTAGTTTGTCCTCTGTAGTGTATATATACAGTATACTGTCCTCTGTAGTGTATATATACAGTATACTGTCCTCTGTAGTGTATATATACAGTATACTGTCCTCTGTAGTATATACAGTATACTGTCCTCTGTAGTATATACAGTATACTGTCCTCTGTAGTATATACAGTATACTGTCCTCTGTAGTATATACAGTATACTGTCCTCTGAAGTATATATACAGTATACTGTCCTCTGTAGTGTATATACAGTACACGGTCCTCTGTAGTGTATATATACAGTATACTGCCCTCTGTAGTGTATATATACAGTATACTGTCCTCTGTAGTATATATACAGTATACTGTCCTCTGTAGTATATATATACAGTATACTGTCCTCTGTAGTGTATATATATACAGTATACTGTCCTCTGTAGTATATATACAGTATACTGTCCTCTGTAGTATATATACAGTATACTGTCCTCTGTAGTATATATACAGTATACTGTCCTCTGTAGTATATATACAGTATACTGTCCTCTGTAGTGTGTATATATATATATATATATATATATATATATATATATATATACAGTATACTGTCCTCTGTAGTGTATATACAGTATACTGTCCTCTGTAGTATATATATACAGTATACTGTCCTCTGTAGTATATATACAGTATACTGTCCTCTGTAGTATATATACAGTATACTGTCCTCTGTAGTATATATACAGTATACTGTCCTCTGTAGTGTATATATACATTATACTGTCCTCTGTGGTATATATACAGTATACTGTCCTCTGTAGCATATATACAGTATACTGTCCTCTGTAGTATATATACAGTATACTGTCCTCTGTAGTGTATATACAGTATCCTGTCCTCTGTAGTATATATACAGTATACTGTCCTCTGTAGTATATATACAGTGTACTGTCCTCTGTAGTATATATACAGTGTACTGTCCTCTGTAGTATATATACAGTGTACTGTCCTCTGTAGTGTATATACAGTATACTGTCCTCTGTAGTATATATACAGTATACTGTCCTCTGTAGTATATATACAGTATACGGTCCTCTGTAGTATATACTGTCCTCTGTAGTATATATACAGTATACTGTCCTCTGTAGTATATATACAGTATATTGTCCTCTTTAGTGTTAATTACTTTACACAGTTTAGTGTCATCTGCAAAAATAGATATTTTACTGTGCAGGCCTTCTACAAGATCATTAATAAATATATTGAAGAGAATAGGGCCCAATACTGAACCCTGAGGTACCCCACTAGTGACAGTGACCCCTCAGTACTGACCCCTGTGGTACCCCACTAGTGACAATGACCCCTCCAGTACTGACCCCTGAGGTACCCCACTAGTGACCCCTCCAGTACTGACCCCTGTGGTACCCTACTAGTGACAGTGACCCTCCAGTACTGACCCCTGAGGTACCCCACTAGTAACAGTGACCCCTCCAATACTGACCCCTGAGGTACCCCACTAGTGACAGTGACCCCTCCAGTACTGACCCCTGAGGTGCCCCACTAGTGACAGTGACCCCTCCGGTACTGACGCATGTGGTACCCCACTAGTGACAGTGACCCCTCCTGTACTGACCCCTGAGGTACCCCACTAGTGACAGTGACCCCTCCAGTACTGACCCCTGAGGTACCCCACTAGTGATGGTGACCCCTCCAGTACTGACCCCTGAGGTACCCCACTAGTGACAGTGACCCAATCTGAGTGTGTACTGTTAATACCCACCCTCTGTTTTCTGTCAGCCAGTTACTTACCCACATACAGATATTTTCTCCCAGTCCGAGCATCCTCATGTTATATACTAACTGTAGCGGACTGGACCCTGTACCAGAGTCTGCCCCAGTTTCCTGGAAGGGACTGCTTGCTCGCCTCCTGCCCTGCGACTATGGCCCCATGTATGCTTGTCCTGTTTGAGCGGTGATACCCCAGATAGCTCTGCTATGGAGCCCATTCGTATAATGAAAGACTATGGGAAAGACTTTAGCTCCATGGCAATTGAACTGGACATGTGTGGTCTGAGCGCCATTCAATAATGTGCGCTCAGACCTAAGCTATCTGGGGATATGTTACATGTATATGTTTTATGTAGTAATTGTAACATTGTGTAATTTTATGATCTTTTGCAACCATGTGCTCAATGGAGTCTGCCTCTATCCTTGGATATATTGAGCGCTCAGATCCAAGCCATCTGGGGATATGTTAAATGTCTGTGTGTACTGTAAAGGGTGGGACATTGTGTATTGAATAATGATGTCTGTCCTATTGTCCCCACATGTGTATTGGCGATTTCCCTTTGTCCTGAGAGATAATTGAATGACTCCTCAATTGTCTCCAGGACAGAAGACATTGTGTATTCTCCTGCCTGTGATGATTACATTACCCATGTAGGGGGATTGTATCACAGGCAGAGGGGAGGGATATGCTGGGTGTGGTTGTCTGTATTGTCTCATTGTGTGTGATTGGCTGCTGTATCCCGTGTCGTAGTCTTCCTTCTGGTCCCCTAGGGGAGTGTCCACCAGGTGGGAGACCTGGATAAATACCGGGCAGGTAGCCCTCAATAATAGTTAGAACTCCTGTTTAACCCTCAAAGTGAAGTGTCGTCTCGTTATTGGGGGGGATCTGACTGTATGCTGATTGCCAGGAGTGTAAGCTCTTCATATTGCTTTTCCTGTTCGGCTGCTTCCAGGGTTCGTGTGTCTCTTGTTTGGAAGTTGGTGAATTCGTGTGGTTTGCAGTTCGGAAGTTGGTGATTGCAGTAGCTGCTGGTCTATCCGGAAAAGGGAATATCGCCTAAACGGAGTTGTGTGCGTAACGGTCCGTTACACTAACCTTTTATGTGGTACGGTGTCAGATGCTTTGGAGAAGTCCAGATATACGACATCCATTGATTCGGCGCGGCCAAGTCTAGAACTTACCTCCTCATAGAAGCTGATTAAATTAGTTTGGCATGACCGATCCCTCATGAAGCCATGCTGATATGGCGTTATTAGCTTATTTCCATTGAGATACTCCAAGATAGCATCTCTCAGAAAACCTTCAAACAGTTTACCCACAACAGATGTTACACTTACCGGCCTATAATTTCCAGGCTCTGTTTTTGGACCCTTTTTGAATATTGGCACCACATTTGCTATACGCCAGTCTGGTGGAACATTCCCTGTCAGTATAGAGTCCGTGAATATCAGAAATAAGGGTCTGGCTATGACATCACTTAATTCCCTTAGGATACGGGGGTGTATGCCATCTGGTCCTGGTGATTTGTCTATGTTAATCTTTTTAAGTCGCAGCTGTACTTCTTCCTGGGTCAGACAGGGCACTTCTAAAGGGGAATTTACTTTTACATTCTGCATTTCATCTGACAGTTTATATTCCTCAGTGAATATAGTGGAGAAAAAAATATTTAATAGCTTGGCTTTATCCTCTTCGCTTTCTGCAACTCCCCCCTCATTGCTGTGTAGAGGGCCGACTCATTCAGATTTATATTTTTTACCATTTATATAATTGAAGAACATTTTAGGGTTAGTTTTGCTCTCTTTGGCAATTAATCTCTCGGTCTCTAGTTTGGCAGTTTTTATTAGTTTTTTACATATTCTATTTTTTTCCTTATAGTTTATCAGTGCTTCCTGGCTCCCCTCCTGTTTTAGTGATTTATATGCTTTATTTTTGTCATTTATTGCCTTCTTTACGGTTCCATTTATCCACATTGGTTTCTTATTGTTCCTTAGCCTTTTATTCCTATAAGGTAGGTACCTCTCACAATTAGATGTTACAATGCTTTTAAATATCTCCCATTTTGTGGTTGTATTTTTATTTTTGAGGACTTTGTCCCGGTTCGTTAGGCCTATGGCCTCGCTTAGTTGGCTAAATTTTGCTTTTTTGAAGTCCGGTATTCTTGTTCCTCCCTGCAGAAACTCTCGTTTGAAGGATAATTGGAAGGTTATTACTTTCTGGTCACTATTTCCCGGGTGTCCCCCGACCTGCACATCTGTGGTTCTGTCCGGTCTATTGGTTAATACTAAGTCCAGTATGGCCGTCCCTCTAGTCGGGTCCTGAACCAGTTGGGAAAGGAAATATAGACTCCTGATCACCCCCTGTAAGGCTCATTCAGACGCCCATATGCGTTTTGTGGATCCGCACATTGCCAGAACTATATAGAAAATGCCTTTTCTTGTCCGCAATTGCAGACAACAATAGGACATGTTCTAGATTTTTGCGGAACGGAAGTGCAATTCCGGATCCGAGCGGGACAAAGTCTGTTCCCATAGAAATGAAGGGGTCCGGAATTCAAACAGAATTGCGGACGTGTGAATGGGGCCTAAGGATCCCTTATCACCGCCAGTTAGTTAGCGCCCGGCCCACCGGAGGCATTGGGAAAATAACCAACAGTAAAGCTCCGGACAGCAAGGAGCTTCGGGCGGCCACCGGAGCGATACAGCGCCCTGCAGCAGGGGAAGCAGGAGGGGTCGGCTCCAGGGGTCTCTATAGTCAGGAGGCCGGTGCGCTGCAACCCCGGCAAACATGGCGGAGGAGGAGCTGAAGAGGACTCCTCAATGGTGACAAACTACACACCCAGCGCCGCACCGCACACGCCGCACCGCACTCTGCTCCGCACACCTCGCACCCTGACCCGCACACGTCGCACCACACTCTACTCCGCACACCTCGCACCCTGCCCCGCACACCTCGCACCCTGCCCCGCACACCTCGCACCCTGCCCCGCACACCTCGCACCCTGCCCCGCACACCTCGCACCCTGCCCCGCACACCTCGCACCCTGCCCCGCACACCTCGCACCCTGACCCGCACACATCGCACCCTGACCCGCACACCTCGCACCCTGACCCGCACACCTCGCACCCTGCCCCGCACACCTCGCACCCTGCCCCGCACACCTCGCACCCTGCCCCGCACACGTCGCACCCTGCCCCGCACACGTCGCACCCTGCCCCGCACACGTCGCACCCTGCCCCGCACACGTCGCACCCTGCCCCGCACACGTCGCACCCTGCCCCGCACACGTCGCACCCTGCCCCGCACACGTCGCACCCTGCCCCGCACACGTCGCACCCTGCCCCGCACACGTCGCACCCTGCCCCGCACACGTCGCACCCTGCCCCGCACGTCGCACCCTGCCCCGCTACGTCGCACCCTGCCCCGCACACGTCGCACCCTCCACCGCACACATCGCACCCGGACCCGCACACATCGCACCCTGCCCCGCACACCTCGCACCCTGCCCCGCACACCTCGCACCCTGCCCCGCACACATCGCACCCTGCCCCGCACACCTCGCACCCTGCCCCGCACACGTCGCACCCTGCTGTATAATGAGCAGTACACATCGCACCCTGCCTTGCACACATCGCACCCTGCCCCGCACACATCGCACCCTGCCCCGCACACATCGCACCCTGCCCCGCACACATCGCACCCTGCCCCGCACACATCGCACCCTGCCCCGCACACATCGCACCCTGCCCCGCACACATCGCACCCTGCCCCGCACACATCGCACCCTGCCCCGCACACATCGCACCCTGCCCCGCACACATCGCACCCTGCCCCGCACACATCGCACCCTGCCCCGCACACATCGCACCCTGCCCCGCACACATCGCACCCTGCCCCGCACACATCGCACCCTGCCCTGCACACACACGGACCTCTCCTCCACAGTGTATACACACACAGACCTCTCCTCCACAGTGTATACACACACGGACCTCTCCTCCACAGTGTATACACACCGACCTCTCCTCCACAGTGTATACACACACCGACCTCTCCTCCACAGTGTATACACACACGGACCTCTCCTCCACAGTGTATACACACACAGACCTCTCCTCCACAGTGTATACACACACAGACCTCTCCTCCAGAGTGTATACACACACAGACCTCTCCTCCACAGTGTATACACACACAGACCTCTCCTCCAGAGTGTATACACACACAGACCTCTCCTCCACAGTGTATACACACACCGACCTCTCCTCCACAGTGTATACACACACCGACCTCTCCTCCACAGTGTATACACACACCGACCTCTCCTCCACAGTGTATACACACACGGACCTCTCCTCCACAGTGTATACACACACACGGACCTCTCCTCCACAGTGTATACACACACAGACCTCTCCTCCACAGTGTATACACACAGACCTCTCCTCCACAGTGTATACACACAGACCTCTCCTCCACAGTGTATACACACAGACCTCTCCTCCAGAGTGTATACACACACGGACCTCTCCTCCACAGTGTATACACACACGGACCTCTCCTCCACAGTGTATACACACGGACCTCTCCTCCACAGTGTATACACACACAGACCTCTCCTCCACTGTGTATACACACACCGACCTCTCCTCCACAGTGTATACACACACGGACCTCTCCTCCACAGTGTATACACACACAGACCTCTCCTCCACAGTGTATACACACAGACCTCTCCACCACAGTGTATACACACAGACCTCTCCTCCAGAGTGTATACACACACCGACCTCTCCTCCACAGTGTATACACACACGGACCTCTCCTCCACAGTGTATACACACACCGACCTCTCCTCCACAGTGTATACACACACGGACCTCTCCTCCACAGTGTATACACACACGACCTCTCCTCCACAGTGTATACACACACGGACCTCTCCTCCACAGTGTATACACACACGGACCTCTCCTCCACAGTGTATACACACACGGACCTCTCCTCCACAGTGTATACACACAGACCTCTCCCTCCACAGTGTATACACACACAGACCTCTCCTCCACAGTGTATACACACACGACCTCTCCTCCACAGTGTATACACACACGGACCTCTCCTCCACAGTGTATACACACACCGACCTCTCCTCCACAGTGTATACACACACCGACCTCTCCTCCACAGTGTATACACACACGGACCTCTCCTCCACAGTGTATACACACACGACCTCTCCTCCACAGTGTATACACACACCGACCTCTCCTCCACAGTGTATACACACACCGACCTCTCCTCCACAGTGTATACACACACGGACCTCTCCTCCACAGTGTATACACACACGGACCTCTCCTCCACAGTGTATACACACACGACCTCTCCTCCACAGTGTATACACACACGGACCTCTCCTCCACAGTGTATACACACGGACCTCTCCTCCACAGTGTATACACACACGGACCTCTCCTCCACAGTGTATACACACACGACCTCTCCTCCACAGTGTATACACACACGACTCTCTCCTCCACAGTGTATACACACACAGACCTCTCCTCCACAGTGTATACACACACCGACCTCTCCTCCACAGTGTATACACACACCGACCTCTCCTCCACAGTGTATACACACACGGACTCTCTCCTCCACAGTGTATACACACACCGACCTCTCCTCCACAGTGTATACACACACGACCTCTCCTCCACAGTGTATACACACACCGACCTCTCCTCCACAGTGTATACACACGCGACCTCTCCTCCACAGTGTATACACACACGGACCTCTCCTCCACAGTGTATACACACACAGACCTCTCCTCCACAGTGTATACACACACCTCTCCTCCACAGTGTATACACACACCGACCTCTCCTCCACAGTGTATACACACACGGACCTTTCCTCCACAGTGTATACACACACCGACCTCTCCTCCACAGTGTATACACACACGGACCTCTCCTCCACAGTGTATACACACACGGACCTCTCCTCCACAGTGTATACACACACCGACCTCTCCTCCACAGTGTATACACACACGGACCTCTCCTCCACAGTGTATACACACACGGACCTCTCCTCCACAGTGTATACACACACCGACCTCTCCTCCACAGTGTATACACACACGGACCTCTCCTCCACAGTGTATACACACACGGACCTCTCCTCCACAGTGTATACACACACCGACCTCTCCTCCACAGTGTATACACACACCGACCTCTCCTCCACAGTGTATACACACACGGACCTCTCCTCCACAGTGTATACACACCGACCTCTCCTCCACAGTGTATACACACGACCTCTCCTCCACAGTGTATACACACACCGACCTCTCCTCCACAGTGTATACACACACGGACCTCTCCTCCACAGTGTATACACACACGGACCTCTCCTCCACAGTGTATACACACACCGACCTCTCCTCCACAGTGTATACACACACACGACCTCTCCTCCACAGTGTATACACACACCGACCTCTCCTCCACAGTGTATACACACACCGACCTCTCCTCCACAGTGTATACACACACGACCTCTCCTCCACAGTGTATACACACACAGACCTCTCCTCCACAGTGTATACACACACGGACCTCTCCTCCACAGTGTATACACACACGGACCTCTCCTCCACAGTGTATACACACACGGACCTCTCCTCCACAGTGTATACACACACGGACCTCTCCTCCACAGTGTATACACACACCGACCTCTCCTCCACAGTGTATACACACCGACCTCTCCTCCACAGTGTATACACACACCGACCTCTCCTCCACAGTGTATACACACACCGACCTCTCCTCCACAGTGTATACACACACCGACCTCTCCTCCACAGTGTATACACACACGACCTCTCCTCCACAGTGTATACACACACGGACCTCTCCTCCACAGTGTATACACACACCGACCTCTCCTCCACAGTGTATACACACACCGACCTCTCCTCCACAGTGTATACACACACCGACCTCTCCTCCACAGTGTATACACACACCGACCTCTCCTCCACAGTGTATACACACACGACCTCTCCTCCACAGTGTATACACACCGACCTCTCCTCCACAGTGTATACACACACCGACCTCTCCTCCACAGTGTATACACACACGGACCTCTCCTCCACAGTGTATACACACACCGACCTCTCCTCCACAGTGTATACACACACGACCTCTCCTCCACAGTGTATACACACTGGACCTCTCCTCCACAGTGTATACACACACGGACCTCTCCTCCACAGTGTATACACACACGGACCTCTCCTCCACAGTGTATACACACGCGACCTCTCCTCCACAGTGTATACACACGACCTCTCCTCCACAGTGTATACACACAGACCTCTCCTCCACAGTGTATACACACGGACCTCTCCTCCACAGTGTATACACACGGACCTCTCCTCCACAGTGTATACACACACGACCTCTCCTCCACAGTGTATACACCACCCTCCTC
>CM065590.1:600393681-600630716 GCA_033119425.1 Bufotes viridis | reverse complement strand
TCTGCAGGCAGCGTGTTATAGAGCAGGAGGAGCTGAGCAGATTATATATAGAGAACCTGTCACCATGTAATCTGCAGGCAGTGTGTTATAGAGCAGGAGGAGCTGAGCAGATTATATATACAGAGAACCTGTCACCGTGTAATCTGCAGGCAGCGTGTTAGAGCAGGAGGAGCTGAGCAGATTATATATACAGAGAACCTGTCCCCATGTAATCTGCAGGCAGTGTGTTATAGAGCAGGAGGAGCTGAGCAGATTATATATACAGAGAACCTGTCACCATGTAATCTGCGGGCAGTGTTTTATAGAGCAGGAGGAGCTGAGCAGATTATATATACAGAGAACCTGTCACCATGTAATCTGCAGGCAGTGTGTTATAGAGCAGGAGGAGCTGAGCAGATAACATATACAGAGAACCTGTCACCATGTAATCTGCAGGCAGTGTGTTATAGAGCAGGAGGAGCTGAGCAGATAACATATACAGAGAACCTGTCACCATGTAATCTGCAGGCAGTGTGTTATAGAGCAGGAGGAGCTGAGCAGATTATATATAAAGAGAACCTGTCACCATGTAATCTGCAGGCAGTGTGTTATAGAGCAGGAGGAGCTGAGCAGATTATATATATATAGAGAACCTGTCACCATGTAATCTGCAGGCAGTGTGTTATAGAGCAGGAGGAGCTGAGCAGATTATATATAGAGAACCTGTCACCATGTAATCTGCAGGCAGTGTGTTATAGAGCAGGAGGAGCTGAGCAGATTATATATAAAGAGAACCTGTCACCATGTAATCTGCAGGCAGCGTGTTATAGAGCAGGAGGAGCTGAGCAGATTATATATAAGAGAACCTGTCACCATGTAATCTGCAGGCAGCGTGTTATAGAGCAGGAGGAGCTGAGCAGATTATATATACAGAGAACCTGTCACCGTGTAATCTGCAGGCAGCGTGTTATAGAGCAGGAGGAGCTGAGCAGATTATATATACAGAGAACCTGTCACCGTGTAATCTGCAGGCAGTGTGTTATAGAGCAGGAGGAGCTGAGCAGATTATATATACAGAGAACCTGTCACCATGTAATCTGCAGGCAGTGTGTTATAGAGCAGGAGGAGCTGAGCAGATTATATATACAGAGAACCTGTCACCATGTAATCTGCAGGCAGTGTGTTATAGAGCAGGAGGAGCTGAGCAGATTATATATACAGAGAACCTGTCACCATGTAATCTGCAGGCAGTGTGTTATAGAGCAGGAGGAGCTGAGCAGATTATATATACAGAGAACCTGTCACCGTGTAATCTGCAGGCAGTGTGTTATAGAGCAGGAGGAGCTGAGCAGATCATATATAAAGAGAACCTGTCACCATGTAATCTGCAGGCAGTGTGTTATAGAGCAGGAGTAGCTGAGCAGATTATATATACAGAGAACCTGTCACCATGTATTCTGCAGGCAGCGTGTTATAGAGCAGGAGAAGCTGAGCAGATTATATATAAAGAGAACCTGTCACCATGTAATCTGCAGGCAGCGTGTTATAGAGCAGGAGGAGCTGAGCAGATTATATATAAAGAGAACCTGTCACCATGTAATCTGCAGGCAGTGTGTTATAGAGCAGGAGGAGCTGAGCAGATTATATAAAGAGAACCTGTCACCGTGTAATCTGCAGGCAGTGTGTTATAGAGCAGGAGGAGCTGAGCAGATTATATACAGAGAACCTGTCACCGTGTAATCTGCAGGCAGCGTGTTATAGAGCAGGAGGAGCTGAGCAGATTATATATAGAGAACCTGTCACCGTGTAATCTGCAGGCAGCGTGTTATAGAGCAGGAGGAGCTGAGCAGATTATATATAAAGAGAACCTGTCACCATGTAATCTGCAGGCAGCGTGTTATAGAGCAGGAGGAGCTGAGCAGATTATATATACAGAGAACCTGTCACCATGTAATCTGCAGGCAGTGTGTTATAGAGCAGGAGGAGCTGAGCAGATTATATATATAAGAGAACCTGTCACCATGTAATCTGCAGGCAGTGTGTTATAGAGCAGGAGGAGCTGAGCAGATTATATATACAGAGAACCTGTCACCATGTAATCTGCAGGCAGTGTGTTATAGAGCAGGAGGAGCTGAGCAGATTATATATACAGAGAACCTGTCACCATGTAATCTGCAGGCAGTGTGTTATAGAGCAGGAGGAGCTGAGCAGATTATATATACAAGAACCTGTCACCATGTAATCTGCAGGCAGTGTGTTATAGAGCAGGAGGAGCTGAGCAGATTATATACACAGAACCTGTCACCATGTAATCTGCAGGCAGTGTGTTATAGAGCAGGAGGAGCTGAGCAGATTATATATACAGAGAACCTGTCACCATGTAATCTGCAGGCAGCGTGTTATAGAGCAGGAGGAGCTGAGCAGATTATATATACAGAGAACCTGTCACCGTGTAATCTGCAGGCAGCGTGTTATAGAGCAGGAGGAGCTGAGCAGATTATATATAAAGAGAACCTGTCACCATGTAATCTGCAGGCAGTGTGTTATAGAGCAGGAGGAGCTGAGCAGATTATATATAGAGAGAACCTGTCACCATGTAATCTGCAGGCAGCGTGTTATAGAGCAGGAGGAGCTGAGCAGATTATATATACAGAGAACCTGTCACCATGTAATCTGCAGGCAGCGTGTTATAGAGCAGGAGGAGCTGAGCAGATTATATATACAGAGAACCTGTCACCATGTAATCTGCAGGCAGCGTGTTATAGAGCAGGAGGAGCTGAGCAGATTATATATACAGAGAACCTGTCACCGTGTAATCTGCAGGCAGCGTGTTATAGAGCAGGAGGAGCTGAGCAGATTATATATAAAGAGAACCTGTCACCATGTAATCTGCAGGCAGTGTGTTATAGAGCAGGAGGAGCTGAGCAGATTATATATAGAGAGAACCTGTCACCATGTAATCTGCAGGCAGCGTGTTATAGAGCAGGAGGAGCTGAGCAGATTATATATACAGAGAACCTGTCACCATGTAATCTGCAGGCAGTGTGTTATAGAGCAGGAGGAGCTGAGCAGATTATATATACAGAGAACCTGTCACCATGTAATCTGCAGGCAGCGTGTTATAGAGCAGGAGGAGCTGAGCAGATTATATATAAAGAGAACCTGTCACCATGTAATCTGCAGGCAGCGTGTTATAGAGCAGGAGGAGCTGAGCAGATTATATATAAAGAGAACCTGTCACCATGTAATCTGCAGGCAGTGTGTTATAGAGCAGGAGGAGCTGAGCAGATTATATATACAGAGAACCTGTCACCATGTAATCTGCAGGCAGTGTGTTATAGAGCAGGAGGAGCTGAGCAGATTATATATACAGAGAACCTGTCACCATGTAATCTGCAGGCAGCGTGTTATAGAGCAGGAGGAGCTGAGCAGATTATATATACAGAGAACCTGTCACCATGTAATCTGCAGGCAGTGTGTTATAGAGCAGGAGGAGCTGAGCAGATTATATATACAGAGAACCTGTCACCATGTAATCTGCAGGCAGCGTGTTATAGAGCAGGAGGAGCTGAGCAGATTATATATACAGAGAACCTGTCACCATGTAATCTGCAGGCAGCGTGTTATAGAGCAGGAGGAGCTGAGCAGATTATATATACAGAGAACCTGTCACCATGTAATCTGCAGGCAGCGTGTTATAGAGCAGGAGGAGCTGAGCAGATTATATATACACAGAACCTGTCACCATGTAATCTGCAGGCAGCGTGTTATAGAGCAGGAGGAGCTGAGCAGATTATATATACAGAGAACCTGTCACCATGTAATCTGCAGGCAGCGTGTTATAGAGCAGGAGGAGCTGAGCAGATTATATATATACAGAGAACCTGTCACCATGTAATCTGCAGGCAGCGTGTTATAGAGCAGGAGGAGCTGAGCAGATTATATATAACAGAGAACCTGTCACCATGTAATCTGCAGGCAGTGTGTTATAGAGCAGGAGGAGCTGAGCAGATTATATATACAGAGAACCTGTCACCGTGTAATCTGCAGACAGTGTGTTATAGAGCAGGAGGAGCTGAGCAGATTATATATAAAGAGAACCTGTCACCATGTAATCTGCAGGCAGTGTGTTATAGAGCAGGAGGAGCTGAGCACATTATATTATACAGAGAACCTGTCACCATGTAATCTGCAGGCAGCGTGTTATAGAGCGGGAGGAGCTGAGCAGATTATATACAGAGAACCTGTCACCATGTAATCTGCAGGCAGCGTGTTATAGAGCAGGAGGAGCTGAGCAGATTATATATACAGAGAACCTGTCACCATGTAATCTGCAGGCAGCGTGTTATAGAGCAGGAGGAGCTGAGCAGATTATATATACAGAACCTGTCACCATGTAATCTGCAGGCAGCGTGTTATAGAGCAGGAGGAGCTGAGCAGATTATATATACAGAGAACCTGTCACCATGTAATCTGCAGGCAGCGTGTTATAGAGCAGGAGGAGCTGAGCAGATTATATATACAGAGAACCTGTCACCATGTAATCTGCAGGCAGCGTGTTATAGAGCAGGAGGAGCTGAGCAGATTATATATACAGAGAACCTGTCACCATGTAATCTGCAGGCAGCGTGTTATAGAGCAGGAGGAGCTGAGCAGATTATATATACAGAGAACCTGTCACCATGTAATCTGCAGGCAGCGTGTTATAGAGCAGGAGGAGCTGAGCAGATTATATATAAAGAGAACCTGTCACCATGTAATCTGCAGGCAGCGTGTTATAGAGCAGGAGGAGCTGAGCAGATTATATATACAGAGAACCTGTCACCATGTAATCTGCAGGCAGTGTGTTATAGAGCAGGAGGAGCTGAGCAGATTATATATACAGAGAACCTGTCACCATGTAATCTGCAGGCAGCGTGTTATAGAGCAGGAGGAGCTGAGCAGATTATATATACAGAGAACCTGTCACCATGTAATCTGCAGGCAGCGTGTTATAGAGCAGGAGGAGCTGAGCAGATTATATATACAGAGAACCTGTCACCATGTAATCTGCAGGCAGCGTGTTATAGAGCAGGAGGAGCTGAGCAGATTATATATAAGAGAACCTGTCACCATGTAATCTGCAGGCAGCGTGTTATAGAGCAGGAGGAGCTGAGCAGATTATATATACAGAGAACCTGTCACCATGTAATCTGCAGGCAGCGTGTTATAGAGCAGGAGGAGCTGAGCAGATTATATACACAGAGAACCTGTCACCATGTAATCTGCAGGCAGTGTGTTATAGAGCAGGAGGAGCTGAGCAGATTATATATACAGAGAACCTGTCACCATGTAATCTGCAGGCAGCGTGTTATAGAGCAGGAGGAGCTGAGCAGATTATATATACAGAGAACCTGTCACCATGTAATCTGCAGGCAGTGTGTTATAGAGCAGGAGGAGCTGAGCAGATTATATATAAGAGAACCTGTCACCATGTAATCTGCAGGCAGTGTGTTATAGAGCAGGAGGAGCTGAGCAGATTATATATAAAGAGAACCTGTCACCATGTAATCTGCAGGCAGTGTGTTATAGAGCAGGAGGAGCTGAGCAGATTATATATACAGAGAACCTGTCACCATGTAATCTGCAGGCAGCGTGTTATAGAGCAGGAGGAGCTGAGCAGATTATATATACAGAGAACCTGTCACCATGTAATCTGCAGGCAGCGTGTTATAGAGCAGGAGGAGCTGAGCAGATTATATATACAGAGAACCTGTCACCATGTAATCTGCAGGCAGTGTGTTATAGAGCAGGAGGAGCTGAGCAGATTATATATACAGAGAACCTGTCACCATGTAATCTGCAGGCAGCGTGTTATAGAGCAGGAGGAGCTGAGCAGATTATATATACAGAGAACCTGTCACCGTGTAATCTGCAGGCAGCGTGTTATAGAGCAGGAGGAGCTGAGCAGATTATATATACAGAGAACCTGTCACCATGTAATCTGCAGGCAGTGTGTTATAGAGCAGGAGGAGCTGAGCAGATTATATATAAAGAGAACCTGTCACCATGTAATCTGCAGGCAGCGTGTTATAGAGCAGGAGGAGCTGAGCAGATTATATATACAGAGAACCTGTCACCATGTAATCTGCAGGCAGCGTGTTATAGAGCAGGAGGAGCTGAGCAGATTATATATACAGAGAACCTGTCACCATGTAATCTGCAGGCAGTGTGTTATAGAGCAGGAGGAGCTGAGCAGATTATATATAAAGAGAACCTGTCACCATGTAATCTGCAGGCAGCGTGTTATAGAGCAGGAGGAGCTGAGCAGATTATATATAAAGAGAACCTGTCACCATGTAATCTGCAGGCAGCGTGTTATAGAGCAGGAGGAGCTGAGCAGATTATATATAAAGAGAACCTGTCACCGTGTAATCTGCAGGCAGCGTGTTATAGAGCAGGAGGAGCTGAGCAGATTATATATACACAGAACCTGTCACCATGTAATCTGCAGGCAGTGTGTTATAGAGCAGGAGGAGCTGAGCAGATTATATATAGAGAACCTGTCACTATGTAATCTGCAGGCAGCGTGTTATAGAGCAGGAGGAGCTGAGCAGATTATATATACAGAGAACCTGTCACCATGTAATCTGCAGGCAGTGTGTTATAGAGCAGGAGGAGCTGAGCAGATTATATATAAAGAGAACCTGTCACCATGTAATCTGCAGGCAGTGTGTTATAGAGCAGGAGGAGCTGAGCAGATTATATATAGAGAACCTGTCACCGTGTAATCTGCAGGCAGCGTGTTATAGAGCAGGAGGAGCTGAGCAGATTATATATAAAGAGAACCTGTCACCATGTAATCTGCAGGCAGCGTGTTATAGAGCAGGAGGAGCTGAGCAGATTATATATAAAGAGAACCTGTCACCGTGTAATCTGCAGGCAGCGTGTTATAGAGCAGGAGGAGCTGAGCAGATTATATATAGAGAACCTGTCACCATGTAATCTGCAGGCAGCGTGTTATAGAGCAGGAGGAGCTGAGCAGATTATATACAGAACCTGTCACCATGTAATCTGCAGGCAGCGTGTTATAGAGCAGGAGGAGCTGAGCAGATTATATATATATAGAGAACCTGTCACCATGTAATCTGCAGGCAGAGTGTTATAGAGCAGGAGGAGCTGAGCAGATTATATATACAGAGAACCTGTCACCATGTAATCTGCAGGCAGTGTGTTATAGAGCAGGAGGAGCTGAGCAGATTATATATACAGAGAACCTGTCACCATGTAATCTGCAGGCAGCGTGTTATAGAGCAGGAGGAGCTGAGCAGATTATATATAAAGAGAACCTGTCACCATGTAATCTGCAGGCAGTGTGTTATAGAGCAGGAGGAGCTGAGCAGATTATATATAAAGAGAACCTGTCACCATGTAATCTGCAGGCAGTGTGTTATAGAGCAGGAGGAGCTGAGCAGATTATATATAAAGAGAACCTGTCACCATGTAATCTGCAGGCAGCGTGTTATAGAGCAGGAGGAGCTGAGCAGATTATATATACAGAGAACCTGTCACCATGTAATCTGCAGGCAGTGTGTTATAGAGCAGGAGGAGCTGAGCAGATTATATATAAAGAGAACCTGTCACCCTGTAATCTGCAGGCAGTGTGTTATAGAGCAGGAGGAGCTGAGCAGATTATATATAAAGAGAACCTGTCACCATGTAATCTGCAGGCAGTGTGTTATAGAGCAGGAGGAGCTGAGCAGATTATATATAAAGAGAACCTGTCACCATGTAATCTGCAGGCAGCGTGTTATAGAGCAGGAGGAGCTGAGCAGATTATATATACAGAGAACCTGTCACCATGTAATCTGCAGGCAGCGTGTTATAGAGCAGGAGGAGCTGAGCAGATTATATATACAGAGAACCTGTCACCATGTAATCTGCAGGCAGTGTGTTATAGAGCAGGAGGAGCTGAGCAGATTATATATAAAGAGAACCTGTCACCATGTAATCTGCAGGCAGTGTGTTATAGAGCAGGAGGAGCTGAGCAGATTATATATAAAGAGAACCTGTCACCATGTAATCTGCAGGCAGTGTGTTATAGAGCAGGAGGAGCTGAGCAGATTATATATACAGAGAACCTGTCACCATGTAATCTGCAGGCAGTGTGTTATAGAGCAGGAGGAGCTGAGCAGATTATATATACAGAGAACCTGTCACCATGTAATCTGCAGGCAGCGTGTTATAGAGCAGGAGGAGCTGAGCAGATTATATATACAGAGAACCTGTCACCGTGTAATCTGCAGGCAGTGTGTTATAGAGCAGGAGGAGCTGAGCAGATTATATATACAGAGAACCTGTCACCATGTAATCTGCAGGCAGCGTGTTATAGAGCAGGAGGAGCTGAGCAGATTATATATAAAGAGAACCTGTCACCGTGTAATCTGCAGGCAGTGTGTTATAGAGCAGGAGGAGCTGAGCAGATTATATATACAGAGAACCTGTCACCATGTAATCTGCAGGCAGCGTGTTATAGAGCAGGAGGAGCTGAGCAGATTATATATAAAGAGAACCTGTCACCATGTAATCTGCAGGCAGTGTGTTATAGAGCAGGAGGAGCTGAGCAGATTATATATACAGAACCTGTCACCATGTAATCTGCAGGCAGTGTGTTATAGAGCAGGAGGAGCTGAGCAGATTATATATAAAGAGAACCTGTCACCATGTAATCTGCAGGCAGTGTGTTATAGAGCAGGAGGAGCTGAGCAGATTATATATAGAGAGAACCTGTCACCATGTAATCTGCAGGCAGCGTGTTATAGAGCAGGAGGAGCTGAGCAGATTATATATACAGAGAACCTGTCACCATGTAATCTGCAGGCAGTGTGTTATAGAGCAGGAGGAGCTGAGCAGATTATATATACACAGAGAACCTGTCACCATGTGATCTGCAGGCAGAGTGTTATAGAGCAGGAGGAGCTGAGCAGATTATATATACACAGAACCTGTCACCATGTAATCTGCAGGCAGCGTGTTATAGAGCAGGAGGAGCTGAGCAGATTATATATACAGAGAACCTGTCACCGTGTAATCTGCAGGCAGCGTGTTATAGAGCAGGAGGAGCTGAGCAGATTATATATATACAGAGAACCTGTCACCATGTAATCTGCAGGCAGAGTGTTATAGAGCAGGAGGAGCTGAGCAGATTATATATAAAGAGGACCTGTCACCATGTAATCTGCAGGCAGTGTGTTATAGAGCAGGAGGAGCTGAGCAGATTATATATACAGAGAACCTGTCACCATGTAATCTGCAGGCAGCGTGTTATAGAGCAGGAGGAGCTGAGCAGATTATATATAAGAGAACCTGTCACCATGTAATCTGCAGGCAGTGTGTTATAGAGCAGGAGGAGCTGAGCAGATTATATATACAGAGAACCTGTCACCATGTAATCTGCAGGCAGCGTGTTATAGAGCAGGAGGAGCTGAGCAGATTATATATACAGAGAACCTGTCACCATGTAATCTGCAGGCAGTGTGTTATAGAGCAGGAGGAGCTGAGCAGATTATATATACAGAGAACCTGTCACCATGTAATCTGCAGGCAGCGTGTTATAGAGCAGGAGGAGCTGAGCAGATTATATATACAGAGAACCTGTCACCATGTAATCTGCAGGCAGCGTGTTATAGAGCAGGAGGAGCTGAGCAGATTATATATAAAGAGGACCTGTCACCATGTAATCTGCAGACAGTGTGTTATAGAGCAGGAGGAGCTGAGCAGATTATATATAAAGAGAACCTGTCACCGTGTAATCTGCAGGCAGCGTGTTATAGAGCAGGAGGAGCTGAGCAGATTATATATAGAGAACCTGTCACCGTGTAATCTGCAGGCAGTGTGTTATAGAGCAGGAGGAGCTGAGCAGATTATATATACAGAGGACCTGTCACCATGTAATCTGCAGGCAGCGTGTTATAGAGCAGGAGGAGCTGAGCAGATTATATATACAGAGAACCTGTCACCATGTAATCTGCAGGCAGCGTGTTATAGAGCAGGAGGAGCTGAGCAGATTATATATACAGAGAGCCTGTCACCATGTAATCTGCAGGCAGTGTGTTATAGAGCAGGAGGAGCTGAGCAGATTATATATACAGAGAACCTGTCACCATGTAATCTGCAGGCAGCGTGTTATAGAGCAGGAGGAGCTGAGCAGATTATATATAAAGAGAACCTGTCACCATGTAATCTGCAGACAGCGTGTTATAGAGCAGGAGGAGCTGAGCAGATTATATATACAGAGAACCTGTCACCATGTAATCTGCAGGCAGTGTGTTATAGAGCAGGAGGAGCTGAGCAGATTATATATACACAGAACCTGTCACCATGTAATCTGCAGGCAGCGTGTTATAGAGCAGGAGGAGCTGAGCAGATTATATATAAAGAGAACCTGTCACCGTGTAATCTGCAGGCAGTGTGATATAGAGCAGGAGGAGCTGAGCAGATTATATATAGAGAACCTGTCACCGTGTAATCTGCAGGCAGTGTGTTATAGAGCAGGAGGAGCTGAGCAGATTATATATAAAGAGAACCTGTCACCGTGTAATCTGCAGGCAGTGTGTTATAGAGCAGGAGGAGCTGAGCAGATTATATATAAAGAGAACCTGTCACCATGTAATCTGCAGGCAGCGTGTTATAGAGCAGGAGGAGCTGAGCAGATTATATATACAGAGAACCTGTCACCATGTAATCTGCAGGCAGTGTGTTATAGAGCAGGAGGAGCTGAGCAGATTATATATAGAGAACCTGTCACCATGTAATCTGCAGGCAGCGTGTTATAGAGCAGGAGGAGCTGAGCAGATTATATATAAAGAGAACCTGTCACCATGTAATCTGCAGGCAGCGTGTTATAGAGCAGGAGGAGCTGAGCAGATTATATATAAGAGAACCTGTCACCATGTAATCTGCAGGCAGCGTGTTATAGAGCAGGAGGAGCTGAGCAGATTATATATACAGAGAACCTGTCACCATGTAATCTGCAGGCAGTGTGTTATAGAGCAGGAGGAGCTGAGCAGATTATATATACAGAGAACCTGTCACCATGTAATCTGCAGGCAGTGTGTTATAGAGCAGGAGGAGCTGAGCAGATTATATATACAGAGAACCTGTCACCATGTAATCTGCAGGCAGCGTGTTATAGAGCAGGAGGAGCTGAGCAGATTATATATACACAGAACCTGTCACCATGTAATCTGCAGGCAGTGTGTTATAGAGCAGGAGGAGCTGAGCAGATTATATATACAGAGAACCTGTCACCATGTAATCTGCAGGCAGTGTGTTATAGAGCAGGAGGAGCTGAGCAGATTATATACACAGAACCTGTCACCATGTAATCTGCAGGCAGCGTGTTATAGAGCAGGAGGAGCTGAGCAGATTATATATAAAGAGAACCTGTCACCATGTAATCTGCAGGCAGTGTGTTATAGAGCAGGAGGAGCTGAGCAGATTATATATACAGAGAACCTGTCACCATGTAATCTGCAGGCAGCGTGTTATAGAGCAGGAGGAGCTGAGCAGATTATATATACAGAGAACCTGTCACCGTGTAATCTGCAGGCAGCGTGTTATAGAGCAGGAGGAGCTGAGCAGATTATATATAGAGAACCTGTCACCATGTAATCTGCAGGCAGCGTGTTATAGAGCAGGAGGAGCTGAGCAGATTATATATAAAGAGAACCTGTCACCATGTAATCTGCAGGCAGCTTGTTATAGAGCAGGAGGAGCTGAGCAGATTATATATAAAGAGAACCTGTCACCATGTAATCTGCAGGCAGCGTGTTATAGAGCAGGAGGAGCTGAGCAGATTATATATACAGAGAACCTGTCCCCATGTAATCTGCAGGCAGTGTGTTATAGAGCAGGAGGAGCTGAGCAGATTATATATAAAGAGAACCTGTCACCATGTAATCTGCAGGCAGTGTGTTATAGAGCAGGAGGAGCTGAGCAGATTATATATACAGAACCTGTCACCATTTAATCTGCAGGCAGTGTGTTATAGAGCAGGAGGAGCTGAGCAGATTATATATAAAGAGAACCTGTCACCGTGTAATCTGCAGGCAGTGTGTTATAGAGCAGGAGGAGCTGAGCAGATTATATATAAGGAGAACCTGTCACCATGTAATCTGCAGGCAGCGTGTTATAGAGCAGGAGGAGCTGAGCAGATTATATATAAGGAGAACCTGTCACCATGTAATCTGCAGGCAGTATGTTATAGAGCAGGAGGAGCTGAGCAGATTATATATAAAGAGAACCTGTCACCATGTAATCTGCAGGCAGCGTGTTATAGAGCAGGAGGAGCTGAGCAGATTATATATAAAGAGAACCTGTCACCATGTAATCTGCAGGCAGCGTGTTATAGAGCAGGAGGAGCTGAGCAGATTATATACAGAGAACATGTCACCATGTAATCTGCAGGCAGCGTGTTATAGAGCAGGAGGAGCTGAGCAGATTATATATAAAGAGAACCTTTCACCATGTAATCTGCAGGCAGTGTGTTATAGAGCAGGAGGAGCTGAGCAGATTATATATAAAGAGAACCTGTCACCGTGTAATCTGCAGGCAGTGTGTTATAGAGCAGGAGGAGCTGAGCAGATTATATATAAAGAGAACCTGTCACCATGTAATCTGCAGGCAGCGTGTTATAGAGCAGGAGGAGCTGAGCAGATTATATATACAGAGAACCTGTCACCATGTAATCTGCAGGCAGCGTGTTATAGAGCAGGAGGAGCTGGGATGTGTTTTACCCTGGGTTCAGACCTGAGCGTTCTTGAAACGCGTGTTTTTGCAAATAGGAAACGCGCGTTCGTACGCGCGTTCTTGTGATTGACTACTGTGGTGTAAAACGCTCAAGTGAGAACCAGGGCCATAGGAATGCATTGGTTTTCATGTGTTGAGCGTTTTACAGCGTGTTTGAACGCGCTGTAAAACGCTCAGGTGTGAACTTAGTGTAAAGGAAGCAGACTGTACATTTTACTTTAGACCTATAAGACTGTTTGCACAATCTACGGTGTATCATATGAGCTCTCACTGCTCTCCCTTTACTCACTCGGTCTTAGTTATCTGTGAGTGCTGTGTGCAGAATCTGCATTGGATCTTATGTAATGGTGTCACACGTTCTCTCCACGTCTCACTCGGTCTGAGGTATCTGTGAGTGCTGTGAGCAGAATCTGCATTGGATCTTCTGTAATGGTGTCACACGTTCTCTCCACGCCTCACTCGGTCTTAGTTATCTGTGAGTGCTGTGAGCAGAATCTGCATTGGATCTTCTGTAATGGTGTCACACGTTCTCTCCACGTCTCACTCGGTCTGAGGTATCTGTGAGTGCTGTGAGCAGAATCTGCATTGGATCTTCTGTAATGGTGTCACACGTTCTCTCCACGTCTCACTCGGTCTTAGTTATCTGTGAGTGCTGTGAGCAGAATCTGCATTGGATCTTCTGTAATGGTGTCACACGTTCTCTCCACGTCTCACTCGGTCTGAGGTATCTGTGAGTGCTGTGAGCAGAATCTGCATTGGATCTTCTGTAATGGTGTCACACGTTCTCTCCACGTCTCACTCGGTCTTAGTTATCTGTGAGTGCTGTGTGCAGAATCTGCATTGGATCTTCTGTAATGGTGTCACACGTTCTCTCCACGTCTCACTCGGTCTTAGTTATCTGTGAGTGCTGTGTGCAGAATCTGCATTGGATCTTATGTAATGGTGTCACACGTTCTCTCCACGTCTCATTCGGTCTGAGGTATCTGTGAGTGCTGTGTGCAGAATCTGCATTGGATCTTATGTAATGGTGTCACACGTTCTCTCCTCGTCTCACTCGGTCTTAGATATCTGTGAGTGCTGTGTGCAGAATTTGCTTTGGATCTTCTGTAATGGTGTCACACGTTCTCTCCACGTCTCACTCGGTCTTAGTTATCTGTGAGTGCTGTGTGCAGAATCTGCATTGGATCTTATGTGATAGTGTCACACGTTCTCTCCTCGTCTCACTCGGTCTTAGATATCTGTGAGTGCTGTGTGCAGAATCTGCATTGGATCTTATGTAATGGTGTCACACGTTCTCTCCACGTCTCACTCGGTCTTGGTTATCTGTGAGTGCTGTGTGCAGAATCTGCTTTGGATCTTCTGTAATGGTGCCACACGTTCTCTCCACGTCTCACTCGGTCTTAGGTATCTGTGAGTGCTGTGTGCAGAATCTGCATTGGATCTTATGTAATGGTGTCACACGTTCTCTCCACGTCTCATTCGGTCTGAGGTATCTGTGAGTGCTGTGTGCAGAATCTGCATTGGATCTTATGTAATGGTGTCACACGTTCTCTCCTCGTCTCACTCGGTCTTAGATATCTGTGAGTGCTGTGAGCAGAATCTGCTTTGGATCTTCTGTAATGGTGTCACACGTTCTCTCCACGTCTCACTCGGTCTTAGTTATCTGTGAGTGCTGTGCAGAATCTGCATTGGATCTTCTGTAATGGTGTCACACGTTCTCTCCACGTCTCACTCGGTCTTAGTTATCTGTGAGTGCTGTGTGCAGAATCTGCATTGGATCTTATGTAATGGTGTCACACGTTCTCTCCACGTCTCACTCGGTCTTAGGTATCTGTGAGTGCTGTGTGCAGAATCTGCTTTGGATCTTATGTAATGGTGTCACACGTTCTCTCCACGTCTCACTCGGTCTTAGGTATCTGTGAGTGCTGTGTGCAGAATCTGCTTTGGATCTTATGTAATGGTGTCACACGTTCTCTCCACGTCTCACTCGGTCTTAGTTATCTGTGATTGCTGTGCAGAATCTGCATTGGATCTTCTGTAATGGTGTCACACGTTCTCTCCACGTCTCACTCGGTCTTAGTTATCTGTGAGTGCTGTGTGCAGAATCTGCATTGGATCTTATGTAATGGTGTCACACGTTCTCTCCACGTCTCACTGGGTCTTAGTTATCTGTGAGTGCTGTGTGCAGAATCTGCATTGGATCTCATGTGATAGTGCCACACGTTCTCTCTACGTCTCACTCGGTCTTAGTTATCTGTGAGTGCTGTGAGCAGAATCTGCATTGGATCTTATGTAATGGTGTCACACGTTCTCTCCACGTCTCACTGGGTCTTAGGTATCTGTGAGTGCTGTGAGCAGAATCTGCTTTGGATCTTATGTAATGGTGTCACACGTTCTCTCCAGGTCTCACTTGGTCTTAGTTATCTGTGAGTGCTGTGAGCAGAATCTGCATTGGATCTTATGTGATAGTGTCACACTTTCTCTCCAGGTCTCACTCGGTCTTAGTTATCTGTGAGTGCTGTGTGCAGAATCTGCATTGGATCTTATGTAATGGTGTCACACGTTCTCTCCTCGTCTCACTCGGTCTTAGTTATCTGTGAGTGCTGTGTGCAGAATCTGCATTGGATCTTATGTGATAGTGTCACACGTTCTCTCCACGTCTCACTCGGTCTTAGTTATCTGTGAGTGCTGTGTGCAGAATCTGCATTGGATCTTCTGTAATGGTGTCACACGTTCTCTCCACGTCTCACTCGGTCTGAGGTATCTGTGAGTGCTGTGAGCAGAATCTGCATTGGATCTTCTGTAATGGTGCCACACGTTCTCTCCACGTCTCACTCGGTCTTAGGTATCTGTGAGTGCTGTGAGCAGAATCTGCATTGGATCTTATGTGATAGTGTCACACGTTCTCTCCACGTCTCACTCGGTCTTAGTTATCTGTGAGTGCTGTGTGCAGAATCTGCATTGGATCTTCTGTAATGGTGTCACACGTTCTCTCCACGTCTCACTCGGTCTGAGGTATCTGTGAGTGCTGTGTGCAGAATCTGCATTGGATCTTATGTAATGGTGTCACACGTTCTCTCCACGTCTCACTCGGTCTTAGTTATCTGTGAGTGCTGTGTGCAGAATCTGCATTGGATCTTATGTGATAGTGCCACACGTTCTCTCCACGTCTCACTCGGTCTTAGTTATCTGTGAGTGCTGTGTGCAGAATCTGCTTTGGATCTTATGTAATGGTGTCACACGTTCTCTCCACGTCTCACTCGGTCTTAGTTATCTGTGAGTGTTGTGTGCAGAATCTGCATTGGATCTTATGTAATGGTGTCACACGTTCTCTCCACGTCTCACTCGGTCTTAGTTATCTGTGAGTGCTGTGTGCAGAATCTGCATTGGATCTTATGTAATGGTGTCACACGTTCTCTCCACGTCTCCCTCGGTCTTGGTTATCTGTGAGTGCTGTGAGCAGAATCTGCATTGGATCTTATGTAATGGTGTCACACGTTCTCTTCACGTCTCATTCGGTCTTAGGTATCTGTGAGTGCTGTGTGCAGGATCTGCATTGGATCTTATGTAATGGTGTCACACGTTCTCTCTACGTCTCACTCGGTCTTAGTTATCTGTGAGTGCTGTGTGCAGAATCTGCATTGGATCTTATGTAATGGTGTCACACGTTCTCTCCACGTCTCACTCGGTCTTAGTTATCTGTGAGTGCTGTGTGCAGAATCTGCTTTGGATCTTCTGTAATGGTGTCACACGTTCTCTCCACGTCTCACTCGGTCTTAGTTATCTGTGAGTGCTGTGTGCAGAATCTGCATTGGATCTTATGTGATAGTGCCACACGTTCTCTCTACGTCTCACTCGGTCTTAGTTATCTGTGATTGCTGTGTGCAGGATCTTTAGTGTATTCCTTTGGGATGAGGACGACAGGATAAAGCTGCAGCACCTCGGATACACTGAGACTCTGCAGTGTGAGGAGGCAGACATTCTGTCGCTGATCTTTCACTGCTGCCCTTAGTGGGATGAGACTTCGCCCCTCTGTCTGCAAAGTTGTGATGGGAAATGTAGACGATAGTGGGGCAGCCCAAGAATGGCAGATGACCTAAAGCAGGAGTGCGCACGAGCCTCCACCTCAGTCTCGGATAATCGCCTCTCCGTCAGTAGAAAGGAGAAGGCTGTTTTTTCCAGGGTGCTTCTTTAAAGGGATTTCCTTTGACGCGCCCCCTTCATGTGGCTCACAGCTATCAGACTGGTGACAATGTCCCTGCCACGCTCCTCTCCCCAATGTTATTAGGCTCATAATGTACACGGGTTGCGCCTGCGCAGTCGGGGAACCTTTGGGTCTGACTACTCAGAGCCACCAGGATGACAACTGGTTCCCCGCAGGATTCTAGCGGAGGGGAGATATTCTGGGATTTCTCATCCGCATCTTTCCCTTCATATTCAGGACTACGGGGTAGAGAAGAAAACCTTTGGTGGCGGTGTGACCCCCGCCCACCGTCAGTGCGTGTCAGAAGTATGGAGCCCGATTACAGAGCCTCACCCCCTGGTACATGGGCAGGAGATCCTAGAGCTCACTCACAGGATCATTCAGCTGCTGAGCGGAGAGGTGAGCCGGCGGGGACTACTGGGAGCTTCTCCAGTGACATCACTGGGCGCTCTGGGTGACGACCATCTCCTTCTGTTGTCAGGTTCCAGTGAGGTGTCAGGATGTGGCGGTCTATTTCTCCATGGAGGAGTGGGAGTACGTTGAAGGACACAGAGATCGCTACGAGGACGTCATTGTGGAGGCCACCACATCGCCAGGTAATTATTAGCCGTCGTTACTGGTCCTCGCTCGGCTCGTCGTTTCATGTTTGTGCTCACATAGGCCCGCCGGCGCCCCCGTCAGAAGAAGATGGCCGCCCCATCAACTGACTGGTGTAATAAATGGTCAGTGGTAAGAACTCGCCATTACTATTGCGCCAAACTGTTCAGTGGTGTGGACCCTGCGCCACAAGACTTGTGTGGTGTGTCGGAATCTGTAATATAGCCCCACCGGATAACACCGGCATATAGTGACCGGATAACACCGCCATATAGTGACCGGATAACACCGCCATATAGTGACCGGATAACACCGCCATATAGTGACCGGATAACACCTCCATACAGTGACCGGATAACACCTCCATACAGTGACCGGATAACACCGGCATATAGTGACCAGATAACACCGGCATATAGTGACCGGATAACACCGGCATATAGTGACCGGATAACACCGGCATACAGTGACCGGATAACACCGGCATACAGTGACCGGATAACACCGCCATACAGTGACCGGATAACACCACCATACAGTGACCGGATAACACCTCCATACAGTGACCGGATAACACCGCCATACAGTGACCGGATAACACCTCCGTACAGTGACCGGATAACACCTCCGTACAGTGACCGGATAACACCTCCGTACAGTGACCGGATAACACCTCCGTACAGTGACCGGATAACACCGCCATACAGTGACCGGATAACCCCTCCATACAGTGACCGGATAACACCACCATACAGTGACCGGATAACACCGCCATACAGTGACCGGATAACACCTCCATACAGTGACCGGATAACACCTCCGTACAGTGACCGGATAACACCTCCATACAGTGACCGGATGACACTGCCATACAGTGACCAGATAACACCTCCATACAGTGACCGGATAACACCTCCATACAGTGACCGGATAACACCTCCGTACAGTGACCGAATAACACCTCCATACAGTGACCGGATAACACTGCCATACAGTGACCGGATAACACCTCCATACAGTGACCGGATGACACTGCCATACAGTGACCAGATAACACCTCCATACAGTGACCGGATAACACCTCCATACAGTGACCGGATAACACCTCCGTACAGTGACCGAATAACACCTCCATACAGTGACCGGATAACACTGCCATACAGTGACCGGATAACACCTCCATACAGTGACCGGATGACACTGCCATACAGTGACCAGATAACACCTCCATACAGTGACCGGATAACACCTCCATACAGTGACCGGATAACACCTCCGTACAGTGACCGAATAACACCTCCATACAGTGACCGGATAACACTGCCATACAGTGACCGGATAACACATCCGTACAGTGACCGGATAACACCGGCATATAGTGACCGGATAACACCTCCATACAGTGACCGGATAACACCGGCATACAGTGACCGGATAACACCGGCATACAGTGACCGGATAACACCTCCATACAGTGACCGGATAACACCTCCATACAGTGACCGGATAACACCTCCATACAGTGACCGGATAACACCGCCATACAGTGACCGGATAACACCTCCGTACAGTGATAACACCTCCGTGACAGGATGACCTCAGGGGTCAGTACTGGAGGGATCACTGTCACTAGTGGGGTACCTCAGGGTCAGTATTAGGGGGTCACTGTCACTAGTGGGGTACCTCAGGGGTCAGTACTGGAGGGGTCACTGTCACTAGTGGGGTACCTCAGGGTCAGTATTAGGGGGTCACTGTCACTAGTGGGGTACCTCAGGGGTCAGTACTGGAGGGGTCACTGTCACTAGTGGGGTACCTCAGGGGTCAGTACTGGAGGGGTCACTGTCGCTAGTGGAGTACCTCAGGGGTCAGTACTGGAGGGGTCACTGTCACTAGTGGGGTACCTCAGGGTTCAGTATTAGGGGGTCACTGTCACTAGTGGGGTACCTCAGGGGTCAGTACTGGAGGGGTCACTGTCACTAGTGGGGTACCTCAGGGGTCAGTACTGTAGGGGTCACTGTCATTAGTTGGGTACCTCAGAGGTCAGTATTAGGGGGTCACTGTCACTAGTGGGGTACCTTAGGGGTCAGTACTGTAGGGGTCACTGTCATTATTGGGGTACCTCAGAGGTCAGTATTAGGGGGTCACTGTCACTAGTGGGGTACCTTAGGGGTCAGTACTGTAGGGGTCACTGTCACTAGTGAGGTACCTCAGAGGTCAGTATTAGGCGTTCAGCGTTCCAGAGGAGTCTGGGGCGTTCAGCGTTCCAGAGGAGTCTGGGGCGTTCAGCGTTCCAGAGGAGTCTGGGGCGTTCAGCGTTCCAGAGGAGTCTGGGGCGTTCAGCGTTCCAGAGGAGTCTGGGGCGTTCAGCGTTCCAGAGGAGTCTGGGGCGTTCAGCGTTCCAGAGGAGTCTGGGGCGTTCAGCGTTCCAGAGGAGTCTGGGGCGTTCAGCGCTCCAGAGGAGTCTGGGGCGTTCAGCTGCTCCAGAGGAGTCTGGGGCGCTCAGCGTCCAGAGGAGTCTGGGGCGTTCAGCGTTCCAGAGGAGTCTGGGGCGTTCAGCGTTCCAGAGGAGTCTGGGGCGTTCAGCGTTCCAGAGGAGTCTGGGGCGTTCAGCGTTCCAGAGGAGTCTGGGGCGTTCAGCGTTCCAGAGGAGTCTGGGGCGTTCAGCGTTCCAGAGGAGTCTGGGGCGTTCAGCGTTCCAGAGGAGTCTGGGGCGTTCAGCGTTCCAGAGGAGTCTGGGGCGTTCAGCGTTCCAGAGGAGTCTGGGGCGTTCAGCGTTCCAGAGGAGTCTGGGGCGTTCAGCGTCCAGAGGAGTCTGGGCGTTCAGCGTTCCAGAGGAGTCTGGGGCGTTCAGCGTTCAGAGGAGTCTGGGGCGTTCAGCGTTCCAGAGGAGTCTGGGGCGTTCAGCGTTCCAGAGGAGTCTGGGGCGTTCAGCGTTCCAGAGGAGTCTGGGGCGTTCAGCGTTCCAGAGGAGTCTGGGGCGTTCAGCGTTCCAGAGGAGTCTGGGGCGTTCAGCGTTCCAGAGGAGTCTGGGGCGTTCAGCGTTCCAGAGGAGTCTGGGGCGTTCAGCGTTCCAGAGGAGTCTGGGGCGTTCAGCGTTCCAGAGGAGTCTGGGGCGTTCAGCGTTCCAGAGGAGTCTGGGGCGTTCAGCGTTCCAGAGGAGTCTGGGGCGTTCAGCGTTCCAGAGGAGTCTGGGGCGTTCAGCGTTCCAGAGGAGTCTGGGGCGTTCAGCGTTCCAGAGGAGTCTGGGGCGTTCAGCGTTCCAGAGGAGTCTGGGGCGTTCAGCGTTCCAGAGGAGTCTGGGGCGTTCAGCGTTCCAGAGGAGTCTGGGGCGTTCAGCGTTCCAGAGGAGTCTGGGGCGTTCAGCGTTCCAGAGGAGTCTGGGGCGTTCAGCGTTCCAGAGGAGTCTGGGGCGTTCAGCGTTCCAGAGGAGTCTGGGGCGTTCAGCGTTCAGAGGAGTCTGGGGCGTTCAGCGTTCCAGAGGAGTCTGGGGCGTTCAGCGTTCCAGAGGAGTCTGGGGCGTTCAGCGTTCCAGAGGAGTCTGGGGCGTTCAGCGTTCCAGAGGAGTCTGGGGCGTTCAGCGTTCCAGAGGAGTCTGGGGCGTTCAGCGTTCCAGAGGAGTCTGGGGCGTTCAGCGTTCAGAGGAGTCTGGGGCGTTCAGCGTTCCAGAGGAGTCTGGGGCGTTCAGCGTTCCAGAGGAGTCTGGGGCGTTCAGCGTTCCAGAGGAGTCTGGGGCGTTCAGCGTTCCAGAGGAGTCTGGGGCGTTCAGCGTTCAGAGGAGTCTGGGGCGTTCAGCGTTCCAGAGGAGTCTGGGGCGTTCAGCGTTCCAGAGGAGTCTGGGGCGTTCAGCGTTCCAGAGGAGTCTGGGGCGTTCAGCGTTCCAGAGGAGTCTGGGGCGTTCAGCGTTCCAGAGGAGTCTGGGGCGTTCAGCGTTCCAGAGGAGTCTGGGGCGTTCAGCGTTCCAGAGGAGTCTGGGGCGTTCAGCGTTCCAGAGGAGTCTGGGGCGTTCAGCGTTCAGAGGAGTCTGGGGCGTTCAGCGTTCCAGAGGAGTCTGGGGCGTTCAGCGTTCCAGAGGAGTCTGGGCGTTCAGCGTTCAGAGGAGTCTGGGGCGTTCAGCGTTCAGAGGAGTCTGGGGCGTTCAGCGTTCCAGAGGAGTCTGGGGCGTTCAGCGTTCCAGAGGAGTCTGGGGCGTTCAGCGTTCCAGAGGAGTCTGGGGCGTTCAGCGTTCCAGAGGAGTCTGGGGCGTTCAGCGTTCCAGAGGAGTCTGGGGCGTTCAGCGTTCCAGAGGAGTCTGGGGCGTTCAGCGTTCCAGAGGAGTCTGGGGCGTTCAGCGTTCCAGAGGAGTCTGGGGCGTTCAGCGTTCCAGAGGAGTCTGGGGCGTTCAGCGTTCCAGAGGAGTCTGGGGCGTTCAGCGTTCCAGAGGAGTCTGGGGCGTTCAGCGTTCAGAGGAGTCTGGGGCGTTCAGCGTTCCAGAGGAGTCTGGGGCGTTCAGCGTTCAGAGGAGTCTGGGGCGTTCAGCGTTCCAGAGGAGTCTGGGGCGTTCAGCGTTCCAGAGGAGTCTGGGGCGTTCAGCGTTCCAGAGGAGTCTGGGGCGTTCAGCGTTCCAGAGGAGTCTGGGGCGTTCAGCGTTCCAGAGGAGTCTGGGGCGTTCAGCGTTCCAGAGGAGTCTGGGGCGTTCAGCGTTCCAGAGGAGTCTGGGGCGTTCAGCGTTCCAGAGGAGTCTGGGGCGTTCAGCGTTCCAGAGGAGTCTGGGGCGTTCAGCGTTCCAGAGGAGTCTGGGGCGTTCAGCGTTCCAGAGGAGTCTGGGGCGTTCAGCGTTCCAGAGGAGTCTGGGGCGTTCAGCGTTCCAGAGGAGTCTGGGGCGTTCAGCGTTCCAGAGGAGTCTGGGGCGTTCAGCGTTCCAGAGGAGTCTGGGGCGTTCAGCGTTCCAGAGGAGTCTGGGGCGTTCAGCGTTCAGAGGAGTCTGGGGCGTTCAGCGTTCCAGAGGAGTCTGGGCGTTCAGCGTTCCAGAGGAGTCTGGGGCGTTCAGCGTTCCAGAGGAGTCTGGGGCGTTCAGCGTTCAGAGGAGTCTGGGGCGTTCAGCGTTCCAGAGGAGTCTGGGGCGTTCAGCGTTCCAGAGGAGTCTGGGGCGTTCAGCGTTCCAGAGGAGTCTGGGGCGTTCAGCGTTCCAGAGGAGTCTGGGGCGTTCGGAAATCCTCAATCAGACCTGCTTCATGAAGAAACCTGTGGCTTCTCCGGTGTCCCTCGTGTCGGCTCCTGATGGTCGAGGTTTTACAATGAAGTCATAGAGAAAGCGTTGGCATTTTGAGTGTGGATTATGCTACAGAAATACAAATTTTGCCCTTGTGAAGCGGCCACATGAGCAGCGTCTCCCCTCGCGGTCTCCGGCTGCCGTCCCTTGTAGATCGTCAGTCCTTGTAGGCGGGGTCCACCCCGTCCATACTTATTGTGCCCCTTGTCATAGGAAACACTGATCAGAAGAGCAGTTATTCGAGAAGTGGTGGCTCGTGGGGTGAATAAGAAAGGCCGATCCATCGGCACAGAGCGGCTAGGGAGCGGGACACAGCAGATAAATCTGCGCAGCCATTGTCTGGGTTTACTGCTCATCCAAAACAAGAACGAACCCGAACAATCCGTGCTGAAAATGCTGCTCGTCTGAGCTCCGACCAAACAAGTGATGCTGACTCTCCCAGTACTCGCTGGTCCCTGGTAGGTGTGAGCAGTGATTGGCAACAAGCCTAACCCTAGCCATGAGACGCAGGACTTTATATATCAATATCTGATTGGTTGGGGTCTGACTCCTGACAACCTGCTGATCAGCCAGGTTGTCAGTGGCTGTGCTTGGTTTTGCAGGCCAGGCCCATTTACTGAGCTGCACTAAGGCCATGATACCAACAAACGTTGCGTCCAGGCCTCGGAAGAGGCGGCAGCACTCCCCGACCTCCGCTGCCTATCAGGAGGCCGGTCGGTGAACCCCCCCAGTCATGTATTCGGGCTCAGTGCTTAACGCTGGGGTCCTAGGTTCAAATCCAACCAAGGACAAGGTGAGCATGGAGTTTGTATGTTCTCTGATGGGGGCCATAGATTGTGAGCTCCTGGGGACAGAGTGCTGATGATGTGTGCAGCGCTATACGAGGGATAATAATGATGTTCTGAAGGCCTGTCTCCTGTACACATTACTGCAGGGATGCCCAACCCTCCAGCTGCTGTAAAACTACAACTCCCACCATGCCCTGCTGCCGGCAGACTGGGCATGCTGGAGAGCCGCAGGTTGGCCATACCTGCATTAGTGGCTCGTTGGGTGGACCCACAGAGAGCAGCGCGTTTTGGCCGAATGATGTCTATGGGGAGCTCCCATGGATTGAAGTTACATGGCGCATTTCAGAACAGCGCATTCTAGAGCGACCGCCACGAAGGGGTCAAACCCATAGCAGCAGGTTGGCCGTCATGTCTTCTCACTGTCCTGCAGGGATGGAAGCTGCCGCCGGTCAGTAAATCCGCGCTCATGTGTCATCACAGCAGGACTACGGGGGCGATGAGGTTCTGGGGGGTTCAGGGGTTCAGTCCTACTATTGGATCGGACTCGGGAGAACCAGCCCTGGGCCTCCCCAGTCCCTATACGGCCTTCTATGGACTTCTGTGGGCTGAGCAGACGGCTGGTGAGGAGAGGACTTTGTAAGAAGCGTCTGATCCATAGACAGTCCCCGTGCTTGTGTCTTCACAGGTGGACCCAGGAGGAGATGTCCCCGTCCTCCGTATTCCCAGGACTGTCCGGAGGAGAAGCCCCCGGAGGACCCTCAGGTATCTGCGGGGTCGGACCTTACAAACCTTATTGGCCCCCAGTGGTGAATGTGGCCCTCTGCCCTAGGATGATGGAAGGAGTCATTAGCAACAAGCCTGGTGGTTACAGTCTCCCGATGAGGGCCCGGGCTTAGTGGTTATAGTCTCTTTGATGAGGGCCCGGGCTTAGTGGTTACAGTCTCCCGATGAGGGCACGGGCTTAGTGGTTATAATCTCCCAATGAGGACGGAGGCTTAGTCGTTACAGTGCCCCAATAATCGCACAGGCTTAGTGGTTACAGTCTCCCAATGAGGGCACAGGCTTAGTGGTTACAGTCTCCTAATGAGGGCACAGGCTTAGTGGTTACAGTCTCCCAGTGAGGGCACAGGCTTAGTGGTTACAGTCTCCTAATGGGGGCACAGGCTTAGTGGTTACAGTGCCCCAATAATCGCACAGGCTTAGTGGTTACAGTCTCCTAATGGGGGCACAGGCTTAGTGGTTACAGTCTCCCAGTGAGGGCGCAGGCTTAGTGGTTACAGTCTCCCAATGAGGGCACAGGCTTAGTGGTTACAGTCTCCCAGTGAGGGCGCAGGCTTAGTGGTTACAGTCTCCCAATGAGTGCACAGGCTTAGTGGTTTCAGTCTCCCGATGAGGGCACGGGCTTAGTGGTTACAGTCTCCCGATGAAGACTGAGGCTTAGTGGTTACAGTCTCCTAATGAGGGCACAGGCTTAGTGGTTACAGTCTCCCGATGAAGACGGAGGCTTAGTGGTTACAGTCTCCTAATGAGGGCACAGGCTTAGTGGTTACAGTCTCCGATGAGGGCACAGGCTTAGTGGTTACAGTCTCCCGATGAGGGTGCGGGCTTAGTGGTTACAGTCTCCCAGTGAGGGCGCGGGCTTAGTGGTTACAGTCTCCCGATGAGGGCACGGGCTTAGTGGTTACAGTGCCCCAATGAGGGTGCAGGCTTAGTGGTTATAATCTCCCAATGAGGACGGAGGCTTAGTCGTTACAGTGCCCCAATAATCGCACAGGCTTAGTGGTTACAGTCTCTTTGATGAGGGTGCGGGCTTAGTGGTTACAGTCTCCCAATGAGGGCACAGGCTTAGTGGTTACAGTCTCCCAATGAGGGCACAGTCTTAGTGGTTACAGTCTCCTAATGAGGGCACAGGCTTAGTGGTTACAGTCTCCCAGTGAGGGCACAGGCTTAGTGGTTACAGTCTCCCAATGAGGGCACAGGCTTAGTGGTTACAGTCTCCCAGTGAGGGCGCAGGCTTAGTGGTTACAGTCTCCCAATGAGTGCACAGGCTTAGTGGTTACAGTCTCCCAGTGAGGGCGTGGGCTTAGTGGTTACAGTCTCCCGATGAGGGTGCGGGCTTAGTGGTTACAGTCTCCCGATGAGGGTGCGGGCTTAGTGGTTACAGTCTCCCGATGAGGGTGCGGGCTTAGTGGTTACAGTCTCCCGATGAGGGCACGGGCTTAGTGGTTATAGTCTCCCGATGAAGGTGCGGGCTTAGTGGTTACAGTCTCCCGATGAAGACGGAGGCTTAGTGGTTACAGTCTCCTAATGAGGGCACAGGCTTAGTGGTTACAGTCTCCGATGAGGGTGCGGGCTTAGTGGTTACAGTCTCCCAGTGAGGGCGCGGGCTTAGTGGTTACAGTCTCCCGATGAGGGTGCGGGCTTAGTTTAATTAGATGGACTGTCTGTTGAAGTGGAAACAACAAATATAACAGTCCCTTTAACCCTATTGAGTCTGTATCAGGGGGGGAATCAGGCGCTTTTACTGATCGCACATGGGGGGGGGGACATGAAGCGCAGGGGACACTCCAATCTTATTAACAGGTTTATTGATCAGATGGTTTTTATTAAGTTTAGGTTTAAAGCATAGCGTCGTAGCATACAGACACAAATACTCCCCCCCCCCCCTTCCCGTGTGCAGTCCGTATGTTCTCCACAATGTCTCCATGATCTCTAGTAACCTCCCCACGGTACCCTAGACCTGCGTATAGCTTCCCCCATTACACTGCGCAGGGTCCGTCTCACAGATTTATCCTACACATGGGCATGGAGAGAAAGAGGCCACCAGCTATCTGCCGACGCCAGTCCCACACGCCAGCTTCCTCCCTCCGTCTCTTGGTAATATCCGGGGCGCCATTCTGGGTGTAAGGAGCCATGCATCCCCCTCTTAGAATATACAAACTTCTCTAATCGAATCAGCAAATTTACTCTGGAGATCAGCTCGCCATTTGTAGGTGGAGCAGGGTGATTACCAGGCCTAGCCGCTACAGTCTTCCAAGACGCAGTGAGCTTTGTGGTTTCAGTTCTCTCATCGTGGACACGTTATTTATGGCAACAGATAAGTAGTCCTCTTGAGGGGAAACGGCTCCTTCGCCCTCTGGCTGGCGTTCCACTCGTGTAATGGGGCGGCAGCCGGAACAGTAACAGGTGGAAGTATCTGCAGTTCTCACCATGGCTTCACCTCCACCTGGCACAGAACTGTGCAGTCTGCATTGGCTCCAACAGGTGCTCCCAGCTTTCCATATCTCTATCCCCCCAACCTCTGTGCTCACTGTTCTCAGGCTGGCTGGTCCTGGTCACATACTTGACAGTTATACAGGCCGTTTTGCTATCGGGATGCATGGCTAGGTGGCTTCTCTGCACCTCTCAGTTCCTGACAAGCCCTCCGTGGTGCTCAGCATTGTCTTTGCCCTATCTAGACCCTGAGATGGTGCACGTTTCTGGCTAGTGTTGCTCACCTCCACTTCTAGCTGGCAGCACTCAGTAACCTGCAGCCTCTTCCAGCTCACACTCGGCTTTGGGTTCTCCTGTGTTTCCTCCTGAGATTTTTGCCTCCACTTCTGTTTATCTTCAGTCAACCATGTTTTCTCACTACAGCATAAAGACCTGAATGATTAAGTAACATGAACAACAGGTCCTGTGTGTCCGTACAGTGCAGTATATTCAGTGTGTCCCCAGTACAGCTCACCTGCAATGTCTGTCGCGTCCCACCCGACCATTGCAGACCACGTGCAGTGTTCCCCACCACTATTCAGCTATGTCCACGACCTGTGAAGACGTGTTTAACCCTCCGTAGTGCGGTACCTTTGGCTGTGATATCCCTGCTGATATTTCTTCAGCTCTGTATGACCCACACTGCACATATGTAACATATCACATATCACATATGACATGTGTTCCTGGGATGTCCTCATTCAAGGGTCAACAAATGTTCATGGAGACATATCAATGGTTTTGATAGTTGGGGGTCTGAGCGTTGAGACCCCCATGATCCCTGGGAGCGGGAAGCGCCGGTATATTGTGTCCTCGCTTCAGGAGTCAGGCTCAGTAGAAGTCTAGGGCCCCGCCTCGATTCCATCCGCTGCAGTGAGGAGAGGGGGGTACACTTTGTGAGAGCCTCTCTCAACTTGTCTCTAGGGATCATGGGGGTCTCAGCACTCAGACCCCACCAATCAAAACTTTTCATATGTCTCTTTAAAGGTTACCAGTTTTATGGTGTCCTCACTGGGGGCCACACAAACCAGGGACAACATACTGGGTCACTTTCTTTTACTGGACTAGCCATTTTTCTAAAATCTTTTGCCAAACCGCTCACGCCGACGAGTCCCCGTATTCATGAGCTCCTGGCTGTCCCCGATTCATGAGCTGGAAAAGCCTGTCAATCAGAGGCAGGAGGCGGGAAGAGCCGTGAGCTCCTGAATACGGGGACTCGTTGGCTCGAGCTGTTAGCGGTCACCGATTCCCTTTAAGGCAGGTTCATAGCACGGTGCAGAGAGGCCTAAAGCAGCACGTAACAAGCAAGGGCCTAAAGGTACGGTGACATTCACGTATCCGTCAGGCCAGCAGGTGCAGCGGCTTCTCAATCTGCTTAGAGGGGGTACAATGAGCTTTTGGGTTCTGCAGTCAGAGGAGTCATAGACTGTGGGGGTCTCTTATGTGGACCTTTCACATTTCCCACCTGTCTGGTGTATTGTGCTCAATTCTCAGGGGGAAGATGTGACTGAAATTAAAGTGGAGGATGAAGAAGAGCGGATGATGGGCGATCCCCCGTGTAAGAGTGAGGAGGAGGAGGACATTCCAGTCCAGGTGACCACAGGTATGGGATCATGAATGGAGGAAGGGAACTGGGAGGTTTCTTCAGATGGGGTTCTACCTTACAGTAACAGTTTATTAGGCTGAAGTCAGCCCTCCGTCCACCCAGCCGGCCTGTCATCCTGCAAGGTGATCCAGAGGAAGGCAAAAAACTGTGAGGCACAAGCCAATTTTCTTCAATTCAGTGGAAAAAAATCCTTCCCGACTCCAATCAGAATAACTCCCTGGATCAACGACCCCTCTCTAGTAGCTGTAGCCTGTAATATTATTACACTCCAGAAATACATCCAGGCCCCTCCTGAACTCTTATAGTGACCTCACCATCACCACCTCCTCAGGCAGAGAGTCCATAGTCTCACTGCTCTTACAGTAAAGAATCCATAGTCTCACTGCTCTTACAGTATAGAGTCCATAGTCTCACTGCTCTTACATTAAAGAGTCCATAGTCTCACTGCTCTTACATTAAAGAGTCCATAGTCTCACTGCTCTTACAGTACAGAGTCCATAGTCTCACTGCTCTTACAGTATAGAGTCCATAGTCTCACTGCTCTTACATTAAAGAGTCCATAGTCTCACTGCTCTTACAGTATAGAGTCTATAGTCTCACTGCTCTTACAGTAAAGAGTCCATAGTCTCACTGTTCTTACATTAAAGAGTCCATAGTCTCACTGCTCTTACAGTATAGAGTCCATAGTCTCACTGCTCTTACAGTATAGAGTCCATAGTCTCACTGCTCTTACAGTAAAGAGTCCATAGTCTCACTGTTCTTACAGTACAGAGTCCATAGTCTCACTGCTCTTACAGTAAAGAGTCCATAGTCTCACTGCTCTTACAGTAAAGAGTCCATAGTCTCACTGCTCTTACAGTAAAGAGTCCATAGTCTCACTGCTCTTACAGTATAGAGTCCATAGTCTCACCGCTCTTACCGTAAAGAGTCCATAGTCTCACCGCTCTTACCGTAAAGAGTCCATAGTCTCACTGCTCTTACAGTATAGAGTCCATAGTCTCACTGCTCTTACGGTATAGAGTCCATAGTCTCACTGCTCTTACGGTAAAGAGTCTATAGTCTCACTGCTCTTACAGTATAGAGTCCATAGTCTCACTGCTCTTACAGTAAAGAGTCCATAGTCTCACTGCTCTTACAGTAAAGAGTCCATAGTCTCACTGCTCTTACAGTAAAGAGTCCAAGTCTCACTGCTCTTACAGTATAGAGTCCATAGTCTCACTGCTCTTACAGTATAGAGTCCATAGTCTCACTGCTCTTACAGTATAGAGTCCATAGTCTCACTGCTCTTACAGTATAGAGTCCATAGTCTCACTGCTCTGACAGTAAAGAATCCATAGTCTCACTGCTCTTACAGTATAGAGTCCATAGTCTCACTGCTCTTACAGTATAGAGTCCATAGTATCACTGCTCTTACAGTATAGAGTCCATAGTCTCACTGCTCTTACAGTATACAGTCCATATTCTCACTGCTCTTACAGTAAAGAGTCCATAGTCTTACTGCTCTTACAGTATAGTCCATAGTCTCACTGCTCTTACAGTATAGAGTCCATAGTCTCACTGCTCTTACAGTAAAGAGTCCATAGTCTCACTGCTCTTACAGTATAGAGTCCATAGTCTCACTGCTCTTACAGTATAGAGTCCATAGTCTCACTGCTCTTACAGTATAGAGTCCATAGTCTCACTGCTCTTACAGTATAGAGTCCATAGTCTCACTGCTCTTACAGTAAAGAGTCCATAGTCTCTCTGCTCTTACAGTAGAGTCCATAGTCTCACTGCTCTTACAGTAAAGAGTCCATAGTCTCACTGTTCTTACAGTAAAGAGTCCATAGTCTCACTGCTCTTACAGTAAAGAGTCCATAGTCTCACTGCTCTTACAGTAAAGAGTCCATAGTCTCACTGCTCTTACAGTAAAGAGTCCATAGTCTCACTGCTCTTACAGTAAAGAATCCATAGTCTCTCTGCTCTTACAGTAAAGAGTCCATAGTCTCACTGCTCTTACAGTAAAGAATCCATAGTCTCTCTGCTCTTACAGTAAAGAATCCATAGTCTCTCTGCTCTTACAGTAAAGAGTCCAAAGTCTCACTGCTCTTACAGTAAAGAGTCCATAGTCTCACTGCTCTTACAGTATAGAGTCCATAGTCTCACTGCTCTTACAGTAAAGAGTCCATAGTCTCACTGCTCTTACAGTAAAGAGTCCATAGTCTCACTGCTCTTACAGTAAAGAGTCCATAGTCTCACTGCTCTTACAGTAAAGAGTCCATAGTCTCACTGCTCTTACAGTAAAGAGTCCATAGTCTCACTGCTCTTACAGTAAAGAGTCCATAGTCTCACTGCTCTTACAGTAAAGAGTCCATAGTCTCACTGCTCTTACAGTATAGAGTCCATAGTCTCACTGCTCTTACAGTAAAGAGTCCATAGTCTCACCGCTCTTATAGTATAGAGTCTATAGTCTCACTGCTCTTACAGTATAGAGTCCATAGTCTCACTGCTCTTACAGTAAAGAGTCCATAGTCTCTCCGCTCTTATAGTATAGAGTCTATAGTCTCACTGCTCTTACAGTATAGAGTCCATAGTCTCACTGCTCTTACAGTAAAGAGTCCATAGTCTCACTGCTCTTACAGTAAAGAATCCATAGTCTCTCTGCTCTTACAGTAAAGAATCCATAGTCTCTCTGCTCTTACAGTAGAGTCCATAATCTCACTGCTCTTACAGTATAGAGTCCATAGTCTCACTGCTCTTACAGTATAGAGTCCATAGTCTCACTGCTCTTACAGTAAAGAGTCCATAGTCTCACTCCTCTTACAGTATAGAGTCCATAGTCTCACTGCTCTTACAGTATAGAGTCCATAGTCTCACTGCTCTTACAGTATAGAGTCCATAGTCTCACTGCTCTTACAGTAAAGAGTCCATAGTCTCACTCCTCTTACAGTATAGAGTCCATAGTCTCACTGCTCTTACAGTAAAGAGTCCATAGTCTCACTGCTCTTACAGTATAGAGTCCATAGTCTCACTGCTCTTACAGTATAGAGTCCATAGTCTCACTGCTCTTACAGTATAGAGTCCATAGTCTCACTGCTCTTACAGTAAAGAGTCTATAGTCTCACTGCTATTACAGTAAAGAGTCTATAGTCTCACTGCTCTTACAGTAAAGTCTATAGTCTCACTGCTCTTACAGTAAAGAGTCCATAGCCTCACTGCTCTTACAGTAAAGAGTCCATAGCCTCACTGCTCTTACAGTAAAGAGTCCATAGTCTCACTGCTCTTACAGTATAAAGTCCATAGTCTCACTGCTCTTACAGTAAAGAGTCCATAGTCTCACTGCTCTTACAGTACAGTCCATAGTCTCACTGCTCTTACAGTATAAAGTCCATAGTCTCACTGCTCTTACAGTATAGAGTCCATAGTCTCACTGCTCTTACAGTATAGAGTCTATAGTCTTACTGCTATTACAGTAAAGAGTCCATAGTCTCACTGCTCTTACAGTAAAGAGTCCATAGTCTCACTGCTCTTACAGTACAGTCCATAGTCTCACTGCTCTTACAGTATAGAGTCCATAGTCTCACCGCTCTTACAGTAAAGAGTCCATAGTGTCACTGCTCTTACAGTATAGAGTCCATAGTCTCACTGCTCTTACAGTAAAGAGTCCATAGTCTCACTGCTCTTACAGTAAAGAGTCCATAGTCTCACTGCTCTTACAGTAAAGAGTCCATAGTCTCACTGCTCTTACAGTAAAGAGTCCATAGTCTCACTGCTCTTACAGTAAAGAGTCCATAGTCTCACTGCTCTTACAGTAAAGAGTCCATAGTCTCACTGCTGTTACAGTATAGAGTCCATAGTCTCACTGCTCTTACAGTAAATAGCCCATAGTCTCACTGCTCTTACAGTAAATAGCCCATAGTCTCACTGCTCTTACAGTAAAGAGTCCATAGTCTCACTGCTCTTACAGTATAGAGTCCATAGTCTCACTTCTCTTACAGTATAGAGTCCATAGTCTCATTGCTCTTACAGTAAAGAGTCCATAGTCCCATTGCTCTTACAGTAAAGAGTCCATAGTCTCACTGCTCTTACAGTAAAGAGTCCATAGTCTCACATATCTTACAGTAAAGAGTCCATAGTGTCACTGCTCTTACAGTATAGAGCTCCATAGTCTCACTGCTCTTACAGTATATAGTCCATAGTGTCACTGCTCTTACAGTAAAGAGTCCATAGTCTCACTGCTCTTACAGTAAATAGCCCATAGTCTCACTGCTCTTACAGTAAAGAGTCTATAGTCTCACTGCTCTTACAGTAAAGAGTCCATAGTCTCACTGCTCTTACAGTAAAGAGTCCATAGTCTCACTGCTCTTACAGTAAAGAGTCCATAGTCTCACTGCTCTTACAGTAAAGAGTCCATAGTCTCACTGCTCTTACCGTAAAGCTGTCACTGACAGTCAGCCTACAGGAGCTGTAATCCAGCGCCATGCGCTGCTGTTATCAGAAGCACAGCTGTCTGTCTGTCCAGCTGGACGGGGGCCACAAACCCTGGCTCTGTGCTGGTGCACCTCTGTTGTAGAGTGTTTTACAACGCTTTGTAAGGCAGCAATCACACCTGCAGTTGTCAGTGAGACTTTATGGTGCAGGTTTCTGAGACAAAGCCGGTGGATTCAGAATGGGGAAATATAAAGGAAGGACATTTCTTCCTTCTGGATCCAGTTCTAACTTTGGCTCATAAACCGGCATTTAAAAACTGCGTGTGGGTTTCCAGTCTAAAAGGAATGTTATAAATGTGTTTACTTCAGGAACTGCAAAAAAAATCACTAATTTCATTTTTAATCCTAACAGAAAATCTGGGTATGAAGAGAAACTTCATGTTGTCAGTAAATTATAAAGTAGAAGATGAAGATACCGTGCAGCGCTCTTCAGGAGTAAACCTGACTACCTGTACTGTGCCTCCAGATCCATCATATAATGCTCCTAAGCCTGAGGATCCTTCTCCTGACCAGTCCCAGATTGTTACCACAAGTACCGGGCAGAACCGGGGTAAAAGGTTTCAGTGTGGCGAATGTGGAAAGCAGTTTACAAAAAGCTCAGGTCTTTTTACACACAGAAGAACTCACACAGGAGAGAAGCCGTATTCATGCTCAATGTGTACGAAATGCTTTACAGATAAATCAAATCTTGGTAGACATGAAAGAAGCCACACAGGAGATAAGCCGTATTTATGTTTGGAATGTGGCAAAAGTTTTATAGTGAAATCAGATCTTGTTAAACATCAGAAAATTCACACAGGAGAAAGGCCATATCCATGTTCAGAATGTGGAAAAGGCTTTACTTCTAAAGCCAAACTCAAGGATCATCAGAGAATTCACACAGGAGAGAAACCATTTACATGTTCTCAGTGTGGGAAAGGTTTTATGCTGAAATCTGATCTTGTTATACATGAAAGAATTCACACAGGAGAGAGGCCATATTTATGTTCAGAATGTGGGAAAGGTTTTATATCTAAATCAAATCTTGTTACACATAAGAGAATTCACACAGGAGAGAAGCCATTTCCATGTTCAGAGTGTGGAAAGTGTTTTACATCAAAATCAAATTTGGTTACTCACCAGAGAAGTCACACAGGAGAGAAGCCGTTTTCATGTTTACAATGTGGGAAATGTTTTATTAGTAAATCAAATCTTGATACACATGAGAGAAGTCACACAGGAGAGAAGCCATTTCCATGCTCAAGATGTGGAAAATGTTTTATTACTAAAGCAAAACTTAGGGCTCATCAGAGAAGTCATACTGGGGAGAAGCCATTTTCATGTTCATTATGTGGGAAATGTTTTAGTCAAAAATCACATCTTGTTAAACATGAGAGAATTCACACTGGAGAGAAGCCGTATTCATGTTCACTATGTGGGAAATGTTTCATCAGTAAATCAAATCTTAATATACATGAGCGAATTCACACAGGAGAGAAGCCATACTTATGTTCACTATGTGGGAAATGCTTTACAGATAAACTGCATCTTGTTAGACACTCAAGAAGTCACACAGGAGAGAAGCCGTATTCATGCTCAGAATGTGGCAAATGTTTTACAAGTAAATCAAATCTTGTTAGACATGAGAGAAGTCACACAGGAGAGAGGCCGTATTAATGTTCTGCACGTGGAAAGTGTTTTACAAGGAATCTTATTTTGAAACTGATGAAAGAATTCACAGATGAGAAGCCATTTTCTTGTTTGGAATGTAAGAAATGCTGTTGTACAGACCTGCCCCGTGAGGCCGGACAGCAGCAGCCAACGATCAGACTAGCAAATACTGGTGTTCTGCTCTCAGGATAAGAAGCAGGGTTGAGCCCTCGATCACATGGGGTCCCCAATCTTCCCATACACTGGACCTTGTTCTGTTTCTATATCTGAGCGGAGTTATGCTTCATGAGCATCGTGCAGTAGTAAAACGGTAAGGACACACCGGAGAGGAAATTGGAAAAAAATCTAAAACATTTGTTAAACTGAAAAAATTGTTCAGCAAAAATATCAGATATCTTATTTCTTCATGGTGCGTCATACTGGGTGCTGCCTCTCTGGCCAAACTTCCAGCACGAGCTTATTATAGGGCCTCATTCATACTGGCCGTTACCTTTCATCGATATTTCTGTGCTAAAACTAGGAATTGGTTCAATGCGGAAGATTTTAATAAATAGCAATGGTCTCTGTAAAGGATATTAGTCGCCTCAGGTGCTGCAAATCCTCGAACGATGTGGGTAAAAAAGTCCTCGAATACAAATAATAAAAATAGGATTGCGCCACAAGAGAAGATTCTTTTCATTTTCTTTCTCTAGTGTTCGTAACGTTCTTCAGTTGAAACGGACCACATACACTCAATGACTTTCAAATTAGGGCATGGAAACCTGAAATATAGTAATAAGACGCACTTTGGTGTAGTATGTTCTAAACACCTATCACATCTCAAGGGTGCGATATACTCACAAAATGTGCTTGCACGGTGCGGGGATGAAATCCTCTCATGCGACTTCAACGGGAGAGTTGTATCCGTGGGAGGGTGAAGATCTAGAGCTGGAGGTTCAACTTCAGCGGGTTTGGATCCAAACCGCGATCCCGCCAACAGAGCACCGCTTGCAGAGGATATCACCCAAACTCACACTTCCATGAATCTCAAAAGAAGGAGGGCGCAAGAATAGTGAAGTACGTATCGGGTGTGACCGATAAAATGGTTTAATAAACTCACAAAAATACAGAGATAAAATTGTGTCATGAACAATCTATGCTGCCCGACCCGGGTTTCGCCATAATGCTCCGTCTGGGGCGTTGAATAATAAGTGGAAACCACTGAGTTTAAGTTCAAGGGGAAGACCTCCGCTGTTCCATATCTCATCGAGATCGTTTAAAACATTTTCATATAGAGCAAGAAAAAACCACAAAAATGCAACATTCCAACCACACAAGCAAACGCCAGGCACAAATGACTTGAGAAGTAACAAAGTAAAAAGGTTAGATAATATATAGATGCAGATGGACCTATATCTGCTCCTACTGCTGAAGGCTCCATCCTGGACTATGCAGGCGTTGATATCACATTCAATGTCTAACCCCTGAGGTTGGATCGTATTAAATGGTGCATCCACTCTGCCTCCATTCTATTCAGCCCTGCAGTGAAATCTCCTCCACGTATGGGAGTGTGCACTAACTCCATCCCAGTGAGACGCAAACCCCTGGGGGATGATGAGTCTTAGAATGTAGAGAGACACTGTGCGTCTCAAGCCCTTTTTTGATATTACAAATGTGCTCCTGTATTCGGGTCTTGAGGCTCCGTGTGGTTCTTCCCACATCTTGCCACCACACGGGCCCTCCAATAGATACATAACACCCACATTGTTACAAGAAAGATTACCTCTTATTTTGAAAGGTTCTCCTTTCCTTTAGTTTGATTGTGTACAATCAACAGATCTCATGTGTATGCAAAAACCGCACCATGTGAATTTACCCTTAGTGGCCACTATGCGTTTTTTGCTAGTTGCAAAGCTGGCACAGTGTCTCTCTACATTCTAAGACGCATCATCCCCCAGGGGTTTGCGTCTCACTGGGATGGAGTTAGTGCACACTCCCATACGTGGAGGAGATTTCACTGCAGGGCTGAATAGAATGGAGGCAGAGTGGATGCACCATTTAATACGATCCAACCTCAGGGGTTAGACATTGAATGTGATATCAACGCCTGCATAGTCCAGGATGGAGCCTTCAGCAGTAGGAGCAGATATAGGTCCATCTGCATCTATATATTATCTAACCCAGGCATGCTCAACCTGCGGCCCTCCAGCTGTTGCAAAACTACAACTCCCATCATTCCTAGACAGCCTACAGCTATCAGCCTACATAAGGGCATGGTGGGAGTTGTAGTTTTACAACATCTGGAGGGCCGCAGGTTGAGCATCCCTGATCTAACCTTTTTACTTTGTTACTTCTCAAGTCATTTGTGCCTGGCGTTTGCTTCTGTGGTTGGAACGTTGCATTTTTGTGGTTTTTTTCTTGCTCTATATGAAAATGTTTTAAACGAGCTCGATGACGTATGGAACAGCGGAGGTCTTCCCCTTGAACTTAAACTCAGTGGTTTCCACTTAGAAATCAACGCCCCAGACGGAGCATTATGGCGAAACCCGGGTCGGGCAGCATAGATTGTTCATGACACAATTTTATCTCTGTATTTTTGTGAGTTTATTAAACCATTTTATCGGTCACACCCGATACGTACTTCACTATTCTTGCGCCCTCCTTCTTTTGAGATTCATGGAAGTGTGAGTTTGGGTGATATCCTCTGCAAGCGGTGCTCTGTTGGCGGGATCGCGGTTTGGATCCAAACCCGCTGAAGTTGAACCTCCAGCTCTAGATCTTCACCCTCCCACGGATACAACTCTCCCGTTGAAGTCGCATGAGAGGATTTCATCCCCGCACCGTGCAAGCGCATTTTGTGAGTATATCGCACCCTTGAGATGCGATAGGTGTTTAGAACATACTACACCAAAGTGCGTCTTATTACTATAGTTCAGGTTTCCATGCCCTAATTTGAAAGTCATTGAGTGTATGTGGTCCGTTTCAACTGAAGAACGTTACGAACACTTGAGAAAGAAAATGAAAAGAATCTTCTCTTGTGGCGCAATCCTATTTTTATTATCAATGTGGAAGATGGTTATACAACACAACTTACTTCAATATAATAAATACCTGAAACACAATGAGGAAGCCTGAACTCTGCTCCGGGACATGGCGGCATCATAATGATTTATAGTGCTGTGTGTCCCTGCCCAACATCAGCTGGGATGAATTGTACTGACATGAAGTCAGGCAGGGACACACAGCACTATAAATCATTGTAACGCTGTGAGGTCAGGCCAGGAAATCACTCAGTTGGTTAGATGTGGAGATGAATGATTCGTGATCTCCTGCAGATGTGATGTTTTACAGATACTTGAGAAAGGGGGCAGACCCTGAGACATCACATCTGCATGTGACCACGCTTGAATTGTCTCCACTGTGTCTCTCCGTGGACTGCCGTTAGGGCTCATGCACACAACCGTGGTTTGTGTCTGCATCTGATCTGCAGTCGTATACGGATCTATTCACTTCAATGGGGCCACAAAAGATGCGGACAGCAAAATTATAGAACATGTCCTATTAATGTCAGCCTTACGGACAAGGAAAGGACTGTTCTATGAGGGGTCAGACATTCCATTCCGCAAAATGCAGAATATACATGACCGGTATTCGTGTATCCAATTTGTGTACCGCAAAAACGGCTACAGCCGTGTGCACTATCTCAGCACCTCCTGTTGTATATTTGTTGGATGGTATCAGTATGAATTCAGGAGCCTCATAATAATATGATAATATCTATTTATATAGCGCCACATAAGGTAGTTGATTGTGATATGTAGCATTCAAGCCTTTATTCTACTGAAAGCAGTGGGGCCGGCCGATCTGCTTCGGGTGAGCAACTGTTAGAGGATCGAGTTTAGGCCAGAGGAGTTGGGGGAGAGGTTTACTTGGGGAATAGTCATTTTGGGAAGCTTGATAAGCCTGCCTGAAAAGATCTGTTTTTAAAGCACGTTTAAAGGTGGAGAAGTCGTTAATTGACCTGATATTCCGGGGCAGAGTATTCCAGAGAGTAGGTGCAGCTCGAGAAAAGTCTTGAAGATGGGAGTGAGAGGCACGAATTATGGAGGTTATTAATCTTATGTCACTAACAGAATGGAGAGCAGGAGTAGGATGGTAGACAGAGATGAGGAGGAGATGTAGGGGGTGCAGCATTGTAGAGAGCACGGGTAGGATGGTAGACAGAGATGAGGAGGAGATGTAGGGGGTGCAGCATTGTAGAGAGCACGGGTAGGATGGTAGACAGAGATGAGGAGGAGATGTAGGGGGTGCAGCACTGTGGAGAGCACGGGTAGGATGGTAGACAGAGATGAGGAGGAGATGTAGGGGGTGCAGCACTGTGGAGAGCAAGGGTAGGATGGCAGACAGATGAGGAGGAGATGTAGGGGGTGCAGCACTGTGGAGAGTACAGGTAGGATGGTAGACAGAGATGAGGAGGAGATGCAGGGGTGCAGCACTGTGGAAAATACAGGTAGGATGGCAGACAGATGAGGAGGAGATGTATGGGGTGCAGCACTGTGGAGAGCACGGGTAGGATGGTAGACAGAGATGAGGAGGAGATGCAGGGGTGCAGCACTGTGGAAAATACAGGTAGGATGGCAGACAGATGAGGAGGAGATGTAGGGGGTGCAGCACTGTGGAGAGCACAGATAGGATGGTAGACAGAGATGAGGAGGAGATATAGGGGGTGCAGCACTGTGGAGAGCACAGATAGGATGGTAGACAGAGATGAGGAGGAGATGTAGGGAGTGCAGCACTGTGGAGAGCACGGGTAGGATGGCAGACAGAGATGAGGAGGAGATATAGGGGGTGCAGCACTGTGGAGAGCACAGATAGGATGGTAGACAGAGATGAGGAGGAGATGTAGGGGGTGCAGCACTGTGGAGAGCACAGGTAGAATGAGATGAGGGAGGATATGTAGGGGGTTCAGCTCTGTAAAGAGCTATGAGGGTGAGGACTTTGAACTGTACTCTGTGGTGGATTGCTAACTAATGAAGTGAATGGCACAGGGCAGTGGCATAGGTAGAGTGACTGGCATAGGGGAAGACATCTGAGTATGAGTCAAAGCAATGAGAGTTTTGTCCGTTTCCACTGTGAGAAAAGTGCGGATTCTGGAGATTTTATTCAGGTGCAGATGACATGAGCGGGTGAGACTAAATATGGGAAGAAAAGGAAAGATGTAAGTCAAACACGGAGGCAGCTCTCCCATACTTCCAACGTGGCTGCTGCGTTCCCAGCACTAAAACAGCTTCCTGAGTGACACTGATGAGCTTGTGTGCCTGTTCGTAGGCTCTGTGCCTGTTCGTAGGCTCTGTGCCTGTTCGTAGGCTCGTGTGCCTGTTCGTAAGCTCGTGTGCCTGTTCGTAGGCTCTGTGCCTGTTCGTAGGCTCGTGTGCCTGTTCGTAGGCTCGTGTGTCTGTTTGTAGGCATTTTCGTAAATGTAACACCCCAGTGCACCCCCCTCCTGCACCCTGCTACTGTCTTTATTGGGCTAACACCCATCCCTCTATGTACTTTGTCCAGGTCCTGCACACTGTCCATTCCTAATCTTGTTGCAACTGCTAAAGTTAGGTAGAATGGAGCGTTCCTTTCTAACCCCCCTCTGGAGAGAAGTGGGCTTGTCCTACTTCCTGCAGGAAGGGTGGGGACCAGTTACAGTCAGTCTAGTTTACCCCGACAGGGGAAGGGAGTGCAGGGGCGTGTCTCTGATGGAAGTGCCTACGCCAGCCAGAGCACCCTAAGCTCTGCTGGCCATGGAGGCAAAAGTCAGGAGATTAGTTCCTCGGCTGAAGATAAGTCAGACTACAGTAAAGTGCAGCATCAAGAAGAAGCTGAGTTATACAGCCAGCCTGTCAGTACTGCAGAGAGAAAGAGATAGAGCAGAGGGGAGTTTGCCTGCCAGTTTTATGCTAAAGCCTGCTGGAACCAAGACAAAGCCTGAAACTGTTTGGAGAAACATTTATTCAAATAAAGCTGCTATTGCACATCATGCATATCCAGGTAGGAGCACCGTGACACACATAAAGGGACATTTAGGCCGCACTACACCACTCGGCATTTCGACACCTGGGACGCGATATACACAGAGGGTTCTGGGGCGCGGCCGCCCGCTGCATAATTAATCATATTCCACATGAAATGACAATTCTGGAACAACTGTTCATATAACTCTACTCTTCTATTATTCCTACTAGAAGTCTGGAGGTGTGTCACTGCCTATTAGCTGCCAGTGTGAGACCATACATGGACACACCCCGACTAGTAACAACCAGTTGGCAATTTATTCATAAACTTCTAGTGGTAATAATGGAGGGATGGCACAACATAGTGCTTTATGAAAAGATGGTCCACAATGCTTAGGGCATGGAAGGTTCAAGTACTTAGTAAAATATGTCAGGACAGGAGACATCTTTTGAAAGAGTTTTCTGGGAACTAAATATTGATGACGTACCCTTAGGACAGGTCATCCATGTCAGATTAGTGGGGTCTGACCCCCGCCAGTTGATAGATGGAGCCACGGTCCACCAGGACAGCGCCTTACACTGTGCAGTGGCAGACAAATGTGTTGCCTTCACTTGAATGGCTCCTTCTATCAGCCGAATGATGGGGGTGCCAGGAGTCGGGCCCCCCCCAGTCGGATAATGATGACTAGAGAGGAGCGAACCAGTCACGATTCATTTCGGGTCCAGTTCGACAAATCTTTTAAAAAGGTTGGTTTGGGCCGAACCAAAGTTGCTCCAGTTGCCCTGAAAGTTGGTATATAACCCCCTCTAGCCTCCCAGGGCTCTTTAGGAAAACTTGTTAACTCTTTATTTTTTATGATTTTTTTCCCCTCCCTCAGCTTGTGAACGCAATGACAGAAATTGTCAGTGTCACTCATTTGTGACATCATCTACTTACATATCTCTGGGGAAACGCACGGTTTTATCACGCAGCGTGTCTAATATCACACTGGCACATCTAATGCTTTTTCATATTCCAAAGCTTCCAAAAATTGTCCCTGGTCGGGGGCAGATGGTGTTAAATACACCGTGCTCTGGGATAAAGTGTCTTTGGGGAACGTGATCAGTGGCATTAGTGACACGATGCAGACGGCTGCAGCAGCCGTACAGAACGCGATGGCAGATAGGCACCGCCAGCAAGGCGAGGTCTACTCATCGGAATCAGCCTGAGCTGTGAGAAAATGCCGGGATTCATACAGTAAACACATGTATATATGTATATACACTGCTTAATAAAATTTTTACCCCCACCCCCCAAAAAAAAAGGCTAAATTTCAACCGTGTGGAAACTGACAATTGAGGCATTGGTAGCATGATGGAGGAGGAGGCGGATGAGTGCCGTTACAATCGTGAGGGGGTCAAAAGGAAACATTGACCCAGTGGGCCTTGAAAGACAAGTAGTGATCCTCCAAGTGTCCACAGGGGTGTGAACCCTGCCACACAGCAAGAATCACAGGGAGAGGCCCACGTTGTCCACCATGTGAGAGTACAAGGCAGGGATGGCTTTATGAGAGAAATAATGGCGGTTAGAAATATTCCAGCGAGGCTGAGCGCACGCCCTAAAGGCAACAGACTCAACTAAATGGTAAGGCAGCGACTGCACCAGCAACTTGGCCAGGTGGGAATTAAGCTTGCACAGCATTGGATCCTGGGCGCGTAGAGTTGTTTTTTCTGACTGCACATTCCGTTATCGATGGCTGACAATGGTGCGAAGGAGGAGGAATCTAGCGGGAGAAGCAGAAAGGTATGATGATGTGGAAGACACCGTACTACTCGTGGATGTGGCATGGCTGGCACAAGGGGGACTGGGAGGAGAAGGGAACTCCTGCTGTGGTGTCTGGCTGCCATCGCTGTTTGCCCACGGGAGGGGGTGATGGTGCTTCATGTGGTTCAGTAAAGCTGTGGTGTCTATGTTTGTGCTTATTGCTGCAGTTATCAAGTATATATGCAGCTTAATTAAATTGCCCCCCATAAAAAAAAAAAATATATTATTTTATTTTAAATCTCTGGATAGGTAGCAGCTAAAGATATAGGCTTTGTATACAATGATAGTATGGGTTTGCAGGTAGCTGCTTTTGAGGTGCACCTGTCTCCCTGCTTCTCTCTGTTGTACACAACACACACCATTCTTCTTAGGAGTCCTAGCCTTTCCCTTCACTCTCCCTGGCAATAAGCTTGATTGATTTCTAACTCTCCCTGATTGATTTTTTTCACTGTTCCTGGCAGTAGAATACGAGCTTGATTATAAGTTTTGACTGTTCCTGACGCCCTTAGATCATTTTGATGGCAGACACTGTGAGGCCCAACCACCCTAATTCACAGCCCAGTACAGAATGCCGTTCTGCTAGGGAACCTCCCTGCCTGATGCAGCACTGGTTGGCTCATCCAGGCTTTCTGTCGGTCTAGGAGCCAATCAGGGCAAGCCCTTCCCCCACTTCCTCTCAGGGCCATGTGAGCACCCGTCTTCTTCCTCCCTAGTGCCTCTTTTCAACCGACGTGCACTAAAATTATGCTACACGCCGTTTTAGTGTATTTGTCAAGATGGAACCTGAAAAGATTCGGGTTCGCCTGCCGTCCAAACAGTAGAAAAGTCCGGACTTTATCGCTCATCCTTAATGATGACCCATCCTAAGCATACTGGCGGTCGTCCATACTTATTTCCCAGAAAACCCCTTTACAGTGAAACACATTCTCCGACGGCCATCATGTCCCTTCATTCCAGCTCTAGATACAGCTTGGCTTCTCAGGTTCCAGAAGCAGGACCTGGCGGGGGTGGAGGTCAGGGTGGAGTCAGCATCTTATACTTTCAGCTCAGTGTATGTCTCCTCATATCTGAACTGCAAACCCTGCAAGATAAATGTAAAAATTATTCATAAACGACCACAAAAACAATAAAATGTAAAACCTGAGATAAAAATATAAAGAAGACCTTTATATGGACAGAGTAACACAGGTAAGCGAGGGCATTCAACTCTGCCGATGTCTCTCCAGAGAAGAAAGCGGAGCCTCCGCTGTGCCTGTTGGAGGGCAGCCGTCCTAAAAGTCAATGTCTGACCCTTAAACCAGGCCTTGAGACATAACGTAGGATTGTAACTGAGCCAGTGGCTCATCTGCAGGCGGCTGCCCGTCCTCAGGGATTGCACCAGGAATCTTATCACATCGGCTTTGTCTTCGAACACTGCTGGGTACAACAGGTAGATGAATATATATCTAGTGAGAACAGACTGAATACAATGTGCAAGCAGTGATCTAATATCTGGAGAGGGGTGACGGTATTATAATGCTGCCGTCTGACCGCAGGGGATGAGTCTAAGGATGGGGAGCCCATTGTCCCTGCCAGGAGGCGTCCTACCCTACGACGTGTGTCCTGTACGTCTCGGGGCTGACGCTCTTTTCCAGGTGGGGCCCATTTTATTGTTTGTATCATTACAATCTGCTTTAATGGCCGACCTTTCGTGTGTTTCTAAGTATCAGTGAAGTATATTTCCTAATAATTAGCCTTAGCGGTTTTCGTTGTCTTGCCGTCACGTTCTCTGGAGGATGGAGGAGATTTATTGAGTGTTTCCTACATCGGTCTTAATCCAAGGCAATAAAAATCGCTGGCTGGCGCTCGTACACGGATTTACACCGATCTCATTTCTTTACCTTCAACGTTTATTAACATAAAGTGACCATAAAAATATTAAAAGTGCACGTATTCCTCTAAAAAACTACTAAAGCACCACAATGTATAGTAATACCGTGGTATAATAGGCAATGCAATATAGTTTCCACCTCTAGAGGTCACTGTGATACCCTCCAATATACATTCCGTATTATATGGACTGCGGACGCTTCCTATAGATAAGTCCTCGGATTCACTTGGGTCTTCTATGGTAATGTTACCAGCAGTCTTCTTTCAGTCCTGATAACCGTGCACGCTACTTTTCCTTGCAGTTCTAGGATTGTCTGTGATGGTTTGCCGGTTCTCATTGCACCTCTTTCACTCGGGTAGTTTGAACATTCAGGCTCATGGCTGCTGACAGGTTCATGTAGATTGCGGGGTTAGTACAGTAGAATATTTAGCGGCTTAGTTTGACCCACTTGGTTGGTTTTGTACGTTGGCCTCTCCTGTGTCGATACCGATGCCGGCTCGGTCCGTGGGGTTTGTCTGCCTTTCCTCCTCCCGCTATTCTCCTTGCTCTCTGGCGCCTCACGTGACCGGGAAGTAAAGTGCATCCTAGGTGCCGCTGGGCCCGAGAGCGAGTTCAGGACTAGTTGTGATGTAGCAGATTTGGTGCGATGTTTGATGTAAGAACTATTGTTTGCAGACATTCACTCCTGTGTCATCCCAAACGCGTTTCGGAGAGTCCATCTCCTCCTTCAGTGGGGGCACAGCTGTGACAGGTCTTTTATAGGCGATACAGTCATTGCAGTCCGCAAACCATGGTATGGATTACTCCAGGACATATATGTCATTTCATTTGAGGTCAAAAAATAGATTAAAACGTCTTCACGTATACTTCCATTGTTTAAACATGTTCCTCACTTCCCCGACTTCCTTTGCCGGGGACATTCCTCTATCCGACCCCTCAGACATGTAGTTACAAAGTTCTTAGTATATTAGATTTAAACCTCCATAAGATACATTCTAACACCAGGTTCCTACCTTTTTATCTTCTATTTCTATATCTACTCGTATTCGCATTTCATTTTCTTCTATAAAAAAAAAAAACAATAACAAAAAAAAAATACACCTGCGTTTTTTATGCGGTTGACATGCGTTTTAATGCGGTTTTCATGCGTTTTTGATGCGGTTTTCATGCGTTTTTGATGCGGTTTTCATGCGGTTTTCATGCGTTTTTGATGCGGTTTCATGCGTTTTTTGCACATTTCATGTTTCTATATCATATTTTCCATAGTTAATAGCTTCCTTCACCATTGACATACTTCTTTGTTGTTCTCCGATGTTTTCGTCTTTGGCTTTAATCCACTGCTATGATCTTAAACCTCAGTTGTTTGTGTGTTACTAGGTGGAGCTCCGACGGGGAGGGGAACCGACACCATAAGCTAAAGAACGTCGGATTCCCGTCACCGTCGGACACCCACCCCTTTTCACAAAAAAACAAAAAGTTCCATCTCCCCGTTCAACCCTGCTGGAACCAGTGATCCAAATTCATAGATCATTTCTGTTTCCGCCCTCGACATCCTGCATGTGGTCGCCACCTCTCCATTGTTTCCTTATTCTTTCTATTGCTGCATAAAACGTTATCTGACTCGGAGCCTTGTTATGCACCTCTCTAAAATGCTTGGCCCCTGTGTGGAGCTCATATCCTTCTTAGTACTGGCTACATGTTCCGCTATTCGTTTCTTTAGGGGTCTTTTAGTCCTCCCTGTGTACTGTCTGTTACAGCTACATTGGAGCAAGTACATAGCACTCGTTGTGTGACAGGGCATATGTTAGTACCATAATGGTATCTGTGTTGTGCAGATTTTATTTCTTCAGGGTTTTTTGGGAAAATTAGTGATTTGACAGTTCCCACATCTCCCACACCGAAAAAACCTTGTAATGTTAACCAGTTCTCCATCCCCTTATGTTCCCGCTCTTTAATACCCAAATTCGCTGTTTTTGTATATGTAATTTGTGGTTCTTTCTTCAACAGTTTGTCCTCTCGTAGATTATGCCAATGTTTTTTGATTATGGCTTCCACTTTTTTCTGTTCTGTGTGGTATGGTAATATTAATCGTATTTCCTCCTGTGTCTGTTCAGTTTTGTCTTACTATTTTTACAGATGTCTCCACCATTTCTCTAGGATATTTTTTAACGACAAACTGCTGCATTAGATTATCTGCTTCTATCTCAAATTGAGTATCCTCCGTGCAATTTCTCTTTAGTCTCCTAAACTGGCAGGTTGGGATGTTAACCAGCTATCTCGGTAAATGGCAACTGGAAAATGAAATGAAGCCGTTTCTCGTTACTGGCTTTTGAAAGGTCTGACATCATTTTTTTCTTTTTCTATTTTGTCAGGTCTAAAAACTCCACCTGTGTTTTGCTAATGTTTATTGTGAAATTTTAATTCCTGTTGTATTCATAATTTTTTTGCGGAAAGGAAGTTAAATCTTTTTATGTGCCTTGCCATATAAATATGACGTCGTCTATGAAACGACGCTGGAGTACCAGGTCCGCTCCGAGTTTGGGGATAATATTGTCTTCCTCCCACTGGGCTATAAATAAATTAGCATAACTCGGGGCGAACCTGGTACCCATGGCAGTGCCTCTCTTTTGTAGATAATATTCTCCGTCATACATGAAATAATTATGTGTGAGTATATGTTTGATACCCTCTACCAAAAACAGTATTTCTTCCTCCTGTAGGGTACTGCTCTTATTCAACTGTATAAATACTGCTTCTGTCCCTTGTTAATGATCTATGATCGTATACAGGGAATTTACTTTGCCGGTTCCAATCACCCAATTTTCCTGCACTGTCAATTTTTCCATTATTGTAATAATGCCTGTTGTGTCCTTAATATATGACTGAGTGCATTTAACCTCTGGTTGGAGTAATTGGTTTATGTATGTGGACAAGTTAGGTGTTACTGAGTCTATACCCGATGTTATGGGTCTCCCCGGTGGTTGACTCGAGGGCAATGTACAAAACCAACCAAGTTGGTGAAACTAAGCTGGCTAAATATTCTAATGTACTAACCCCGCAATCTACATGAACCTGTCAGCAGCCATGAGCCTGAATGTTCAAACTACCGGAGTGAAAGAGGTGCAATGAGAACCGGCAAACCATCACAGACAATCAGAGAACTGCAAGGAAAAGTAGCGTGCACGCTTATCAGGACTGAAAGAAGACTGCTGGTAACATTACCATAGAAGACCCAAGTGAATCTGCAGTCCATATATTAAGGAATATCTGACATAAACGTAAATCTGGCGACCTGTAGGAGGCCACACCCTTCCTGATAAGCCACACCCACTCTTACATGCACTTTTAAAATGTGATGAGGAAACCTCAAAAGGAGAAAAAGGGACAAATTGCTGCCCAAATGTGGCCAACTTCAGAAGGCCGTGTAGGGCTGGTGTGAAGCCGTTCTCTCTCCTCATCCATCAGATCACAGCGTCATTCCGCGGTTATCGCTGTGTTGTTGGTGTCTCAGCCCCCCCGCCGTATACCTGGCTTCACGGGGAGGCGGTTGATAGATTGTCGTAAGACTCTGTTCATATCCGTTCTGAGCCACCATCAGAGATATCATCAGACAGGTTAGCAAAGCCCAAAAGACCCAATGTAAGGTGGGGGTCCGTCAGTACCTCAGGCGAGTCATGTGACTGGCAGAGTGCTGAGAGCCACAATGCAGATGTGAACACAGCCTTATAGACAAGTCTCCCTTTAAATAGGTTCCCACTGAAGATTCTGCAGGACGTGGTCGCGCCTCCTCCAAGGACCCCACGAGTGATCCTATGACAGATCTTATCTTGGTGCCATGCTAAACCTATAGGCATCATCCCCAGCTGGACTCTACTCACCATGTATGCTGGGTCCTCACTTGGTTGTCCTGCCTGTCGCCATAGAAAGAGAAATGATAAATGTCCGATTACTCTGGTGAAAGTCCATTATACAAAATCAATAAGTAGATCTGTGTCAGATCATGGGCTGCCTTCTCACTCCGGCCTCAAAAAGACTTCCTGTTCTGTAGCAGTCATCTCATTATCATCACAAGAACACCTATATATAGGTAACATAGGTGGTGGTCACAGCTTACATCCTCCCCTTCCCTGAACAGGTCCCAGAGCATGCCATTATATTCTCCCTTAAATGTCCGTTAGTCATCGTCAGACTACAGGTTCCTACGGTCCTTGTGGCTGCTGCAAAGCAAACCTCTGAACTGTCGTTAACAAGGCAAGATGGCCGCCCCATAATCATGTAGATAAAAAAGAATTGAAAAAAATCTACAATCTGGAAAAAAACAAGAGCAACGATATGTCACTTAATGGTCATGTACACCTCCGGAGGCAATTTTTTTATGATTGCATTGCACTCATTTTGGGCTAAAAATCAATTTTTCAATTAGTCATTATTAAAAATATTGAGCCATTCTGTCACAAAGGGTTAACTGTTTGTCACTTTCACTTTGTGCCGGTCATGTAATAAACCTTAGTGTAATTCACTAAGATTCATAAAGACTTATTTACAACATTCCTATCAGTAAGATGAGTGTCTATAACGTCAGAGAGCAGAGATAAGGAGTCTGTCAGGTGAGCGGCTGACGGAGCAGAGAGAAAATCCAGATCCCGGTATTACAGCATCTCAGCCCTGTACAGAGAAAAGGGCTCCATATTTGTAATAAAGACCAGGTTAACCTCTTCCTGCATTTTCACGTATATGTACGTGAGGAAATGCCATCTCTTGGCGCATCTCCATGTGCATGTACGTGACCTGATCAGGCGGGTGCAGGAGCTGCGCCCCCCCGATCAGCAGCACGCACCCGGCTGCACCCGCCGGCGTCAGCAGATGATCACTACGTTACTGTATTGTACTGCATTGAAACAGGGATCAAACCCTGACAAGTTGAAGTCCCAGAGTGGGACCAAAATAAAAAGTAAAAAAAAGGGTTTTTTAATAATAAAAAAATAATGTTCGAAGTAAAAATAAAAAAAACAACCTTTCACCATAAAATCATGTATAATAAAAAAAATAAGAAAAATACATATTAGGTATCGCTCTGTCCGTAATGACGTAGCTTTGAGGAAATCGAGACATAAAAAACATGATTTTTGTTTTAAAAAATGCTTTTAGTGTATAAACTGGAAATAAAAAGTATAACAATTCACATATTTGGTATTGTCACGTCCGTATCAACCTGATCTATAAAAACAACCCATGATCTATCCTGTCAGGAGAAATCCGTAAAAAAAACAAAAATAAATAAAAACTGTGCCAGAACAGCCATTTTGTGGTTACCTTGCCTGAAAAAAGCGTAATATCGAGCAATCAAAAATTATATGTACCCTAAAATAATACCAAGAAAACTCACCTTATACTGTAGTTCACGAAATGGGGTCACTTTTTGGGAGTTTCTAGTGTAGGGGGTTTCAGGGGGGCTTCAAATGTGACAATTAGTGTTGAGCATGAACATTCGAAATCACGAATTTGAATCGCGAATATTGCCACTTCGAGAATTTGAGAATATTTAGAATATAGTGCTATATATTTGTATTCGCAAATACTGTAATCGTGAATTTTTATCGTGAATATATTACATTGCCGATTTTCACAATCAAATAAATAATGACTGGAGATCACAAATTCTCGAATTTGCAAATTTATGGCGAATATTCGTCCAAAAATACGCGAAATATGGCGAATTCTAATATTGTCTATGCCGCTCATCACTAGTGACAGTCAGGGTAATAAATATTGTGTTTTATTTGGCTGTTAAAGAAGAACTCCCGCCAAAATTGTTACCTGCTATAAAGGTAGATGATGTGATCTGTGGTGAATGGGATTTTCTTCCCAGTGACTGTATCTGAGTTATAAGCTCCCTTCTGATCCTCAGCTGTGCGAGGACAGGAGGTCAGGTTCTCTGTGTATTCCCATAGGAGCCCCAATGTCCGTCTCAGAGGAAGGAGCAGAGAAGTGACGGACTTCCTGTCCTGTGTCAGCTGGGATCAGAGAGTTGGTCATGGTCACATGACGTCACTTCCTAGCGGGAGTTCTACTTTAACCCTTTCTGTGTTAAGGGGAAAATGGATAAAAGTGCAAAATCAGCCAAAAAAATAGGGAAATTTTGAAATGTTCCTTTAATTTCTTTGGAACACCTAAAGGGTTAACAAAGTTTGTAAATTGGGTTTTGGATAATTTGAGGGGAGCAGGTTCTATGATGGGGTCAGAACTGATTTGGTCCTTAAAAAAGTGGGTTTGGAAATTTTCTTTAAACTTTTCAAAATGGCTTCTAAACTTCTAAGCGTCTAATGTCGTAAATAATAAAATGACATTTACAAATCGATCCCAGCGTGAAGTGGACACGGGGGAATGTTAATCCCTACTGTAGGAGGCATCAGTATCCGTCTTCAACGCAGAGAAATTCCATATTAGAAAATAGTGATTTTTCCAAATTTTCCATAAATTTGGGATCTTTTTAAATAAATGAAGATGAAACATATTGACTCAAATTTCCCACTAACATGAAGTACAATGTGTCACGAGCAGGGTTGAGTGAACCCGTGAAAGTTCGGGTTTGCCGGGATCGGCCGAACTTCAGGTCAGGACCCAAACTTAACCCGAACTTCACCCCGAACCCCATTTAAGTCAATGGGGACCCGAACATCACTTTATTATTTTCCGTTATAACACCATGCACGGTGACGTCACCGGCGGTCCTTTCACAGGTCCTTTCATTTAGCATTCTGTTTTAAGAATGCATTATTTAAAATAATAAAATCACCCGAACCTAGACTTCAGTGAAAAAGTCCGGATACCCGAACTCACAAAGTTCAGTACGAATCCGAACTTTGCAGTTCGGGTTCGCTCAACTCTAGTCACGAGAAAATCTGAGATTGGCTTGGATAAGTAAAAGCGTTCCGGAGTTATTACCACATAAAGTGACACAGGTCAGATCTGCAAAATGTGGCCTGGTCCTTACAGTGAAAACTTCGTCTTGGTCTTCAAGGGGTTAAAAAATGATTTTAAACTCACGATGAGTACAGTGCAATAATAAAAAAGTGCCCCATAGGTGCCCATAGCCTTTAATAGGTGAGGACAGATCTACAGGAGCCCTTTAACATTTAAGACATCAAGAGAAGAGAACAAAGGGTTAATGGAATGTGCAGCGCTGATCGGGGGATCGGGTAGCCCTGTGATGTTGGGGGTGATGGGGCGTCAGTACTTCTGGGGTGATAGTACAGGCGTAGAGGCTGTATGATGATGGGAGTGGGCACTCAGCCTCCGCCACGTACCAGTGGGGCCCGGCTTTGATCGGGGCGTTCCTCATGTCACCCTCCGGCACACTGGGCAATGGCGGGAGGCGTTTGTCTTTCACACTGAGGCTTGTGAGTATGAAGGGTTAAACTTGCGGTTCCTTCTCACTGCTGGAGATGGGTGACCGCTGTACTCGGCTACCTCCAGTACTCCGAACAAGAATGGAGCAGCAGGACCTGAGGAGGGAACGGGACCCCATTCTCCCAATCAGTGAGGAGGTCCCCGCGGTCAGGTCGTTATCCGCTTTCGATATAGCATTCCTAGAGCCCACCGCACATCCCACCTCAGCTCTCCGCCTGCCACGTGCTCTCTAACCCCGGGGCCCTGGAGTTGGGGTGATGGACATGAGGAACAATATGGGTTTTCTGTAAGAACCTAGAACCCTAGTTCTCCTCAATGTGATGTAAACTGTGCCGAATTCTGGTCCAAGTCTTGCGCCAAGTTGTCGACATGTTTTAGCGAGAAATTGCATTAATAACAACAAGACCTTTCCCGGTATTTAGTGAGGTGACCGGCCAGAGTGAGACGTAAACTAGACGAAGGCCTTAAAGCATAACGCTTACTGATTAATGAATCGGAATACTATAATGAACACTGTGACCCCTGTGGACATAAACCCGCCCTAGGGCAGCAAGGACAACAATCTTATTACAGAAAAAAGGGCGCAGAAATGAAAAATTAGCCCCCAATGTTACAATGGGGGGCATGGCCAACAGTTGATGTAGAAATTGAGAAGCCTCTCGGGACGAGCCTCAGTTAACCCCTAATGTTACAAACAACGTCAGTATCCTCTTTAACATTGACGTTTCCATTATCCCCCCCGTTAGTATTTGGAACATTTGGGGTCATTTTCCAGCGGACCTCCACTTTTGCCGCATTGTGTAATTATCACGAACCTAGACCTTTCACCTGTATTGATCTCATTGCTTTATGATGATTTAAATTTGCGCACATTGCCCTGCTTCTCTTCCATGCGGTTCCGACCATCGCACACTACTTTCTGCTGGAGGACGCCAGCCAAGTGCGCCCGTAGTATCATGGGATCTGACGCCATGACGTCATTGGATGCGTCTGGCTGCTGTATATAATACAGGTGGGGTAAGCGGGCGATGCCTAGCCTGCTCGGACGCCTGGCCTCAGTCACAGCACTGCTCCTGCTCTCCTTTATGATAGCTTCGATGGTCGGTATCTAGGCTAAGCCCTAGGAGTGCTATCTATATAATACAGGTGGGGTAAGCGGGCGACGCCTGGCCTCAGTCACAGCACTGCTCCTGCTCTCTTTTATGATAGCTTCGATGGTCGGTATCTAGGCTAAGCCCTAGGAGTGCTATCTATATAATACAGGTGGGGTAAGCGGGCGACGCCTAGCCTGCTCGGACGCCTGGCCTCAGTCACAGCACTGCTCCTGCTCTCTTTTATGATAGCTTCGATGGTTGGTATCTAGGCTAAGCCCTAGGAGTGCTATCTATATAATACAGGTTGGGTAAGCGGGCGACGCCTAGACTGCTCGGACGCCTGGCCTCAGTCACAGCACTGCTCCTGCTCTCCTTTATGATAGCTTCGATGGTCGGTATCTAGGCTAAGCCCTAGGAGTGCTATCTATATAATACAGGTGGGGTAAGCGGGCGACGCCTAGCCTGCTCGGGGCGCCTGGCCTCAGTCACAGCACTGCTCCTGCTCTCCTTTATGATAGCTTCGATGGTCGGTATCTAGGCTAAGCCCTAGGAGTGCTATCTATATAATACAGGTGGGGTAAGCGGGCGATGCCTAGCCTGCTCGGACGCCTGGCCTCAGTCACAGCACTGCTCCTGCTCTCTTTTATGATAGCTTCGATGGTCGGTATCTAGGCTAAGCCCTAGGAGTGCTATCTATATAATACAGGTGGGGTAAGCAGGCGACGCCTAGCCTGCTCGGGGCGCCTGGCCTCAGTCACAGCACTGCTCCTGCTCTCCTTTATGATAGCTTCGATGGTCGGTATCTAGGCTAAGCCCTAGGAGTGCTATCTATATAATACAGGTGGGGTAAGCGGGCGATGCCTAGCCTGCTCGGACGCCTGGCCTCAGTCACAGCACTGCTCCTGCTCTCCTTTATGATAGCTTCGATGGTCGGTATCTAGGCTAAGCCTTAGGAGTGCTATCTATATAATACAGGTGGGGTAAGCAGGCGACGCCTAGCCTGCTCGGGGCGCCTGGCCTCAGTCACAGTACTGCTCCTGCTCTCTTTCATGATAGCTTCGATGGTCGGTATCTAGGCTAAGCCCTAGGAGTGCTATCTATATAATACAGGTGGGGTAAGCGGGCGATGCCTAGCCTGCTCGGACGCCTGGCCTCAGTCACAGCACTGCTCCTGCTCTCTTTTATGATAGCTTCGATGGTTGGTATCTAGGCTAAGCCCTAGGAGTGCTATCTATATAATACAGGTTGGGTAAGCGGGCGACGCCTAGTCTGCTCGGACGCCTGGCCTCAGTCACAGCACTGCTCCTGCTCTCCTTTATGATAGCTTCGATGGTCGGTATCTAGGCTAAGCCCTAGGAGTGCTATCTATATAATACAGGTGGGGTAAGCGGGCGATGCCTAGCCTGCTCGGACGCCTGGCCTCAGTCACAGCACTGCTCCTGCTCTCCTTTATGATAGCTTCGATGGTCGGTATCTAGGCTAAGCCTTAGGAGTGCTATCTATATAATACAGGTGGGGTAAGCGGGCGATGCCTAGCCTGCTCGGACGCCTGGCCTCAGTCACAGCACTGCTCCTGCTCTCCTTTATGATAGCTTCGATGGTCGGTATCTAGGCTAAGCCTTAGGAGTGCTATCTATATAATACAGGTGGGGTAAGCAGGCGACGCCTAGCCTGCTCGGGGCGCCTGGCCTCAGTCACAGCACTGCTCCTGCTCTCCTTTATGATAGCTTCGATGGTCGGTATCTAGGCTAAGCCTTAGGAGTGCTATCTATATAATACAGGTGGGGTAAGCAGGCGACGCCTAGCCTGCTCGAACGCCTGGCCTCAGTCACAGCACTGCTCCTGCTCTCTTTTATGATAGCTTCAATGGTCGGTATCTAGGCTAAGCCCTAGGAGTGCTATCTATCTGATTAACCCCGTCGTCAATCTACGTCCCACCTGGGAGTTTTCCCATTTAGCAGCACCATCCTCTGATGATGAGGAGCCAAACGTGCACGTAGGGAAGGAGCAATAGGGCTATGTAGGGGTACTGATGTCAGAGTCGCCCTTTTCGGGGCGGGTGCTCCATGGTTAGGTCTCCAGGGCCAGCACAGAGACCCCATTAGGGCTCTTATTGAGACAGTGTCCATCCGTTTTTGGGATTCTTTCTTCTTTCATCATCACAAGACTTCTGTACCGACGGCGCAGTACCCAGGATGCGGTAGGACCTTCTGGGTCTTTTCTTTGTTCTTACCTCGGCGTAGCCTTTTTCTCTTTTAAGATTGATCTATTTGCTGCCATTTAATATAGGAGGGGAAATAGCAATATATATAAACCTCTGTGTTTCATTATATTAGTTTCATCAATAAATGTATTTTTTAGGGTCTTCACCTTCTCTTAGATTCCATGGGGCATTGGCCAAGATGCAACAATTTGCACCAAAAATGTCTCACACAATTCTGTTACAAAGAAAAACAACCGACTCGGTGCTAGGTACGGCTCCTCTTCAGTCTACGCCAGATAGTCAATCTGCTCCACCGAAAGGACTGGTCTTTCCCTGAAATCTCAGGATGTCGTCACTTACCTTCACATTTTCATACACGGGGACGGGATCCGGTTCATTGTCTGGTGACTCTGGGGATGGATCACAGGACATTGTAAGAAGCAGAAGATGACAACTTCTCTCCATGTCCTACCTTCCATCGTCAAGTTGTGTCCATTTTTATATTTCTGATACAAGGATCCAAATCCAATCATTTAACACATTATGTGCTGGTTCCTGCAGTCACCAATAGGTGAAGGAGCTTTGCGTCTTATTATTAGGGTCTCTGTACTGCGGTATTCAGTAAGCTCATGCTGTCTGCAGGAAACCACACAGCATACTGTAAACCGGTGTCTATGCAGAGGATACGGAGCTCTGTATCAGCAGAACAGACCAGAGACACAATGACCCACAATGCAAGTCAATGGGGACGCATCCGTTTTCTCAGACACAATAGAAAACGGATCTGTCTTGGCTATTCTAAAGATAACACAACCAGATCTGTTCATAACGGATGCGGAGAGCTGTATTATCATGATGGAAGCGTTTTCGCTGAACCCTGCCGGATCAGGCAAACACACAAGTGTGAAAGTCGCCTTAAAGAATTCACACATTTTTAATATCACTATTACATAACTATACACTGATGCACAACACGTTGAAGGCCATTACTGCCAAATACCAGCAATCTGTTCCCCAGAATCTTCTCTTACCATTCAGCCTCTTTCTCATAAATTTCCTGCATATGAAGACACTTCCAATAATAATTAGTACAACTGCCAAAATAATAGCAAAGCCAAGGATAAGTCCCAGAGAATAGCCATTTCTAGGTGGTATGAATTCTAGAAACAACAAGAAAAGTAGAGATAATATTAAAAATAATACAAAACACTAAAGGTAATAACCCATCCATGACACAGACAATTTCTTTTTTCACTTTCTGCCTTCCCAGAGCTGTAACATATTTTTCTATTTTCAAAGCCTTACAAGGGATGTTATACCACATTTATATAGTTTATGGGTTTTGTATTTACGGCGTTCCCTATAAGATAAAACTGACCTGTTCTCTTCATTCTCCGGGTCAGTACGATTACAGAGATACCACATTTATATAGTTTTATGGGTTTTGTATTTACATCGTTCCCTATGAGATAAAACTGACCTGTTCCCTTCATTCTCCGGGTCAGTACGATTACAGTGATACCACATTTATATAGTTTATGGGTTTTGTATTTACAGCGTTCCCTATGAGATAAAACGGACCTGTTCCCTTCATTCTCCGGGTCAGTACGATTACAGTGATACCACATTTATATAGTTTATGGGTTTTGTATTTACAGCGTTCCCTATGAGATAAAACTGACCTGTTCCCTTCATTCTCCGGGTCAGTACGATTACAGTGATACCACATTTATATAGTTTATGGGTTTTGTTTTTACAATGTTCCCTATGAGATAAAACTGACCTGTTCCCTTCATTCTCCGGGTCAGTACGATTACAGTGATACCACATTTATATAGTTTATGGGTTTTGTTTTTACAGTGTTCCCTATGAGATAAAACGGACCTGTTCTCTTCATTCTCCGGGTCAGTACGATTACAGTGATACCACATTTATATAGTTTTATGGGTTTTCTTTTTACAGCGTTCCCTATGAGATAAAACTGACCTGTTCTCTTCATTCTCCGAGTCAGTACGATTACAGCGATACCACATTTATATAGTTTTATGGGTTTTGTATTTACAGCGTTCCCTATGAGATAAAACTGACCTGTTCTCTTCATTCTCCGGGTCAGTACGATTACAGAGATAACACATTTATATAGTTTTATGGGTTTTGTATTTACAGCGTTCCCTATGAGATAAAACTGACCTGTTCTCTTCATTCTCCGGGTCAGTACGATTACAGAGATAACACATTTATATAGTTTTATGGGTTTTGTTTTTACAGTGTTCCCTATGAGATAAAACTGACCTGTTCTCTTCATTCTCCAGGTCAGTACGATTACAGCGATACCACGTTTATATAGTTTATGGGTTTGTATTTACAGCGTTCCCTGTGAGATAAAACTGACCTGTTCTCTTCATTCTCCGGGTCAGTACGATTACAGAGATAACACATTTATATAGTTTTATAGGTTTGTATTTACAGCGTTCCCTATGAGATAAAACTGACCTGTTCTCTTCATTCTCTGGGTCAGTACGATTACAGTGACACCACATTTATATAGTTTTATGGGTTTGTATTTACAGCGTTCCCTATGAGATAAAACTGACCTGTTCTCTTCATTCTCCGGGTCAGTACGATTACAGCGATACCACATTTATATAGTTTTATGGGTTTGTATTTACAGCGTTCCCTATGAGATAAAACTGACCTGTTCTCTTCATTCTCCGGGTCAGTACGATTACAGAGATACCACATTTATATAGTTTTATGGGTTTTGTTATTACAGCGTTCCCTATGAGATAAAACTGTCCTGTTCCCTTCATTCTCCAGGTCAGTACAGTTACAGAGATACCACATTTATATAGTTTTATGGGTTTTGTATTTACACTGTTCCCTATGAGATAAAACTGACCTGTTCTCTTCATTCTCCGGGTCAGTACGGTTACAGGGATACCACATTTATATAGTTTATGGGGTTTGTATTTACAGCGTTCCCTCTGAGATAAAACTGACCTGTTCTCCTCATTCTCCGGGTCAGTACGATTACAGGGATACCACATTTATATAGTTTATGGGTTTTGTATTTACAGCGTTCCCTATGAGATAAAACTGACCTGTTCTCTTCATTCTCCGGGTCAGTACGATTACAGTGATACCACATTTATATAGTTTTATGGGTTTTGTATTTACAGCGTTCCCTATGAGATAAAACTGACCTGTTCTCTTCATTCTCCGGGTCAGTACGATTACAGTGATACCACATTTATATAGTTTTATGGGTTTTGTATTTACAGCGTTCCCTATGAGATAAAACTGACCTGTTCTCTTCATTCTCCGGGTCAGTACGATTACAGTGATACCACATTTATATAGTTTTATGGGTTTTGTATTTACAGCGTTCCCTATGAGATAAAACTGACCTGTTCTCTTCATTCTCCGGGTCAGTACGATTACAGTGATACCACATTTATATAGTTTTATGGGTTTTGTATTTACAGCGTTCCCTATGAGATAAAACTGACCTGTTCTCTTCATTCTCCGGGTCAGTACGATTACAGTGATACCACATTTATATAGTTTTATGGGTTTTGTATTTACAGCGTTCCCTATGAGATAAAACTGACCTGTTCTCTTCATTCTCCGGGTCAGTACGATTACAGTGATACCACATTTATATAGTTTTATGGGTTTTGTATTTACAGCGTTCCCTATGAGATAAAACTGACCTGTTCTCTTCATTCTCCGGGTCAGTACGATTACAGTGATACCACATTTATATAGTTTTATGGGTTTTGTATTTACAGCGTTCCCTATGAGATAAAACTGACCTGTTCTCTTCATTCTCCGGGTCAGTACGATTACAGTGATACCACATTTATATAGTTTTATGGGTTTTGTATTTACAGTGTTCCCTATGAGATAAAACTGACCTGTTCTCTTCATTCTCCGGGTCAGTACGATTACAGTGATACCACATTTATATAGTTTTATGGGGTTTGTATTTACAGCGTTCCCTATGAGATAAAACTGACCTGTTCTCTTCATTCTCCGGGTCAGTACGATTACAGTGATACCACATTTATATAGTTTTATGGGTTTTGTATTTACAGTGTTCCCTATGAGATAAAACTGACCTGTTCTCTTCATTCTCCGGGTCAGTACGATTACAGCGATACCACATTTATATAGTTTTATGGGTTTTGTATTTACAGTGTTCCCTATGAGATAAAACTGACCTGTTCTCTTCATTCTCCGGGTCAGTACGATTACAGAGATACCACATTTATATAGTTTTATGGTTTTGTATTTACAGTGTTCCCTATGAGATAAAACTGACCTGTTCTCTTCATTCTCCGGGTCAGTACGATTACAGAGATACCACATTTATATAGTTTTATGGTTTTGTATTTACAGTGTTCCCTAAGAGATAAAACTGACCTGTTCTCTTCATTCTCCGGGTCAGTACGATTACAGTGATACCACATTTATATAGTTTATAGGTTTTCTTTTACAGTGTTCCCAGGCCCGGCGCTATAATAAGGCAGACCAAGCGGCTGCCTTAGGGCGCACCTATAGCGCTGGGCCTGTTGGGCGGAAAACGAACTTTTTATTTTTTAAATATACAACGTATGAGTACTACTTGAGCCGCCGGACACCCGCCCCAGCTTGCGTGCGCTGTGCGGCTCCAGCGGCGGCTCTCACACACAGCAGCACATGACGAAGGCCAAGACGCTCCGTCTATCTGCCCATCTACATTAAGCCACGCCCACATCTGCTCCACACGCCCGCCCCTGCTCCACACGCCCGCCCCTTTCCCTCTTTCCTGTGTATGTACCTCCGCCTCCAGCCCTCCTCAGCTCTGCCCTGATTGGTGACATCAGCCAGGCAGTGGTTGGCGTGCAAGGTACAGAATGGTGGAGCTGCTGGCGCTGCAGGAGTGGGTCACAGTGGACGCAGTGTTGCGCTGGGTGACGCACACGACGCAGGTAGAGCGCCCCATAAAGGAACTCAGCTGTCATCTGTACCAGAGACCCTTCTGCCGAGTAACAGAGGGCAGCTGACTGGACCAGCCATTGTATGTGCTGCCTCTGCTTCATGTGTGAGGGACAGTGGAAGGAGGATACCTCAGGAATGGTCTAGTTAGAGGGCTATAGACTGGCACGGCCACCTGTCGGCAGGGTGGTGGAGGTGGCACAGGATTCCATGTGTCATACCTGCTAATGGTGGTGCCCAGTGGTGTCAGAGAGCTGTCACCCATATTTTATAATTCTGGGTGACTTTAGTGCGGCACCGGGAGCCTTTATGGCCCCTGAGACTCCAGGGCTCAGGTGCAACTACAACCTCTGTGCACTTTGTAGCCATGCGTCTGGTGACGGTCCGTATGGCAGTGCCTGTGGTCACAAGTTGGTCACTATGGCCTGTCACTAGCAGAAAATGTGACACAATAGGGGTCATGGGAGCCATGTAAAAGGAGGGGGTGATGTGACATCATGGAGGGGAGAAATGTGACATGGGGAGGCTGGTGTTCAGGGCCGGCGCCACCCATAAGCAGAGTACGCCACCGCATAGAGCGCACTCTTGTTGGGGCGCCGGCTCCCGCCCGGGCTGACGCGTCCCTTAGTGCACACCGCCCGGGCGCAGTATTAAGGCAGACAGTGTGAGCACTTCCCTAGTGCCAGTCCCTGTGGAGTAGCTTGGCCGAGCTCTGTACAGTCCGCAGGTACAGGAGCTTTTGTTTCCTGTACCTGTCCGGACTGACAGGAAGGGCTCACTTAGTGTGCACTTCCTCTCAGTCCGGCCGGGTACAGGGAACAAAAGCTCCTGTACCTGCGGAACCGGACAGAGCTCGGCCACGCTACTCCACAGGGACTGACACCAGTGAAGTGCTCACACTGTCTGCCTTAATACTGCGCCCTACTCCACAGGGACTGACAGGAGGGACAGAGTGACACAAGGGGGAATGAGAGTGACAAGAAGGGGCGGCCACACCACACCAGAGGGACTGACAGGAGGGAACATAGTGACACAAGGGGGCAAGAAAGAGAGTGACTAGGGGAATAAGAGTAATGAGGGGGTAATGAGAGTGACAAGAAGGGGAAAAGAGTGACACAAGGGAGGGGGTAAGAAAGAGAGTGACTGGGGGAGAGTTTGACATCCATCACACACACACACTGCATCCCTTACACACAATGCATCTCTTAGGCTCCATTCACATGTCCAAGTGTGTTTTGCGGATCCGCAAAACACGGACATCGGCAATGTGCGTTCCGCATTTTGCGGACCGCACATCGGTGGCACTCATAGAAAATGCCTTTTCTTGTACGCAATTGCAGACAAGAATAGGACATGTTCTATTTTTTGCGGGATGGTAGTGTGGACCCGGGAGTGTGGATAGAAATAAATTGGTCCACAATTCCGTTCCGCAAAATGCGGAACAGAATTGTGGATGTGTGAATGAAGCCTTACACATGCAAACACAGATTCACAGAACGCACTCTGTACACACATTCAGAAACACAACACAAACCTTATACACAAACACGAACTTCTTTCTATCCCTTGCACACACCCACACTGCATCACCTACACATACTGCATCACCTACACACTGGTCTCCCTATACACTCCACACACACACACACTGCATCCACTACACACACACTGCATCCACTGCACACTGCATCCAGTGCATCCACTACACACACTGCATCCACTGCACACACTGCATCCACTGCACACTGCATCCACTACACACACACTGCATCCACTACACACTGCATCCACTACACACACACTGCATCCACTGCACACTGCATCCAGTGCATCCACTACACACACACTGCATCCACTGCACACACTGCATCCACTGCACACTGCATCCACTACACACACACTGCATCCAGTGCATCCACTACACACACACTGCATCCACTGCACACTGCATCCAGTGCATCCACTACACACACACTGCATCCACTGCACACACTGCATCCACTGCACACTGCATCCACTACACACACACTGCATCCAGTGCATCCACTACACACACACTGCATCCACTACACACGCACTGCATCCACTACACACACTGCATCCACTACACACACACTGCATCCACTACACACTGCATCCACTACACACACACTGCATCCACTACACACACACTGCATCCACTACACACTGCATCCACTACACACACACTGCATCCACTGCACACACACTGCATCCACTACACACTGCATCCACTACACACACACTGCATCCACTACACACTGCATCCACTACACACACACTGCATCCACTGCACACACACTGCATCCACTACACACACACTGCATCCACTACACACACACACACTGCTATCCCTATACACTACATCCCATAAGCACACACATTAGATTCTCCACAGCAGCACAGAACACATTCCCTCCACACTTCACCCCCTGTGAACAAACTCATGGGTGGAACATGTAGGTGGACTTATGGGTGGGCCTTATGGGCATACTCTCCTGGGGCCCAGACCTTGAACTGTGTAAAGGGCCCCAAAAAATGGAGCCGCTTCCCATTCTCCCAGAACATTGATTTTTGCCACCAGCGAGCCTGTCCCACACCAGACCAGTGGAGCCAGAGCCCATCATCATCCTCATCTGGGTGTAAGTAGGCGATCTAGTACATTATTCATGGGACTAGTCTCTAATTTACCTCACATTAAAGGGACACTATAGTCCCCAGAACCTCTGCAGCTAAATGTAGTGGCTCTAGTGTCTATAGCCTTTCCCTGCAGGCTTTTTAAAGGGAACCTGTCACCGGGATTTTGTGTACAGAGCTGAGAACATGGGTTGCTAGATGGCCGCTAGCACATCGGCAATATCCAGTCCCCATAGCTCTGTGTGCTTTTATTGTGTAAAAAAAATTTGATACATATGCAAATGAACCTGAGATGAGTCCTGTCCCTGGACTCATCTCACGGACAGGACTCATCTCAGGTTCATTTGCATATGTATCAAATCGTTTTTTTTACACAATAAAAGCACACTGAGCTATGGGGACTGGATATTGCGGATGTGCTAGCGGCCATCTAGCAACCCATGTTCTCAGCTCTGTACACAAAATCCCGGTGACAGGTTCCCTTTAATGTAAACACGGCGGCCCTTCCGTTAGTTATTATGGCAGATCATATGGGTGGGGCATTGTGATGTCACATGGGGGCGGCAAACTTTTCTTTTGCCTAGGGCGGCAAAAATCCTTGCACCGGCCCTGCTGGTGTTAGAGGGGAGGGTTCTCGGGGGGACGGGAGGGGCACCAAAATTTAGCTTCGCTTGTGTTGGCAAAAATCCTTGCACCGGCCCTGAGTGTTCCCTATGAGATAAAACTGACCTGTGCTCTTCATTCTCAGGGTCAGTACGATTACAGAGATACCACATTTATATAGTTTTATGGGGTTTGTATTTACAGCGTTCCCTCTGAGATAAAACTGACCTGTTCTCTTCATTCTCCGGGTCAGTACGATTACAGAGATACCACATTTATATAGTTTTATGGGGTTTGTTTTTACAGCGTTCCCTATGAGATAAAACTGACCTGTTCTCCTCATTCTCCCGGTCAGTACGATTACAGTGATACCACATTTATATAGTTTTATGGGGTTTGTTTTTACAGCGTTCCCTATGAGATAAAACTGACCTGTGCTCTTCATTCTCCGGGTCAGTACGATTACAGTGATGCCACATTTATATAGTTTTATGGGTTTTGTATTTACAGTGTTCCCTATGAGATAAAACTGACCTGTTCCCTTCATTCTCCGGGTCAGTACGATTACAGTGATACCACATTTATATAGTTTTATGGGTTATGTTTTTACAGCGTTCCCTATGAGATAAAACTGACCTGTTCTCTTCATTCTCCGGGTCAGTACGATTACAGTGATACCACATTTATATCGTTTTATGGATTTTGTTATTACAGCGTTCCCTATGAGATAAAACTGACCTGTTCTCCTCATTCTCCGGGTCAGTACGATTACAGAGATACCACATTTATATAGTTTTATGGGTTTTGTATTTACAGCGTTCCCTATGAGATAAAACTGACCTGTTCTCTCATTCTCCGGGTCAGTACAGTTACAGTGATACCACATTTATATTGTTTTATGGGTTTTGTTTTTACAGCGTTCCCTATGAGATAAAACTGACCTGTTCTCTTCATTCTCCGGGTCAGTACGATTACAGTGATACCACATTTATATAGTTTTATGGGTTTTGTATTTACAGCGTTCCCTATGAGATAAAACTGACCTGTTCCCTTCATTCTCCGGGTCAGTACGATTACAGTGATACCACATTTATATAGTTTATGGGTTTTGTATTTACAGTGTTCCCTATGAGATAAAACTGACCTGTTCCCTTCATTCTCCGGGTCAGTACGATTACAGTGATACCACATTTATATAGTTTTATGGGTTTTGTATTTACAGTGTTCCCTATGAGATAAAACTGACCTGTTCTCTTCATTCTCCGGGTCAGTACGATTACAGTGATACCACATTTATATAGTTTATGGGTTTGTATTTACAGCGTTCCCTATGAGATAAAACTGACCTGTTCTCCTCATTCTCCGGGTCAGTACGATTACAGTGATACCACATTTATATAGTTTTATGGGTTTGTATTTACAGCGTTCCCTATGAGATAAAACTGACCTGTTCCCTTCATTCTCCGGGTCAGTACGATTACAGTGATACCACATTTATATAGTTTTATGGTTTTGTATTTACAGTGTTCCCTATGAGATAAAACTGACCTGTTCTCTTCATTCTCCGGGTCAGTACGATTACAGTGATACCACATTTATATAGTTTTATGGGGTTTGTATTTACAGCGTTCCCTATGAGATAAAACTGACCTGTTCCCTTCATTCTCCGGGTCAGTACGATTACAGTGATACCACATTTATATAGTTTTATGGTTTTGTATTTACAGTGTTCCCTATGAGATAAAACTGACCTGTTCTCTTCATTCTCCGGGTCAGTACGATTACAGCGATACCACATTTATATAGTTTTATGGTTTTGTATTTACAGTGTTCCCTATGAGATAAAACTGACCTGTTCTCTTCATTCTCCGGGTCAGTACGATTACAGAGATACCACATTTATATAGTTTTATGGGTTTTGTTTTTACAGTGTTCCCTAAGAGATAAAACTGACCTGTTCTCTTCATTCTCCGGGTCAGTACGATTACAGTGATACCACATTTATATAGTTTATAGGTTTTCTTTTTACAGTGTTCCCAGGCCCGGCGCTATAATAAGGCAGACCAAGCGGCTGCCTTAGGGCGCACCTATAGCGCTGGGCCTGTTGGGCGGAAAAACGAACTTTTTTATTTTTTAAATATACAACGTATGAGTACTACTTGAGCCGCCGGACACCCGCCCCAGCTTGCGTGCGCTGTGCGGCTCCAGCGGCGGCTCTCACACACAGCAGCACATGACGAAGGCCAAGACGCTCCGTCTATCTGCCCATCTACATTAAGCCACGCCCACATCTGCTCCACACGCCCGCCCTGCTCCACACGCCCGCCCCTTTCCCTCTTTCCTGTGTATGTACCTCCGCCTCCAGCCCTCCTCAGCTCTGCCCTGATTGGTGACATCAGCCAGGCAGTGGTTGGCGTGCAAGGTACAGAATGGTGGAGCTGCTGGCGCTGCAGGAGTGGGTCACAGTGGACGCAGTGTTGCGCTGGGTGACGCACACGACGCAGGTAGAGCGCCCCATAAAGGAACTCAGCTGTCATCTGTACCAGAGACCCTTCTGCCGAGTAACAGAGGGCAGCTGACTGGACCAGCCATTGTATGTGCTGCCTCTGCTTCATGTGTGAGGGACAGTGGAAGGAGGATACCTCAGGAATGGTCTAGTTAGAGGGCTATAGACTGGCACGGCCACCTGTCGGCAGGGTGGTGGAGGTGGCACAGGATTCCATGTGTCATACCTGCTAATGGTGGTGCCCAGTGGTGTCAGAGAGCTGTCACCCATATTTTATAATTCTGGGTGACTTTAGTGCGGCACCGGGAGCCTTTATGGCCCCTGAGACTCCAGGGCTCAGGTGCAACTACAACCTCTGTGCACTTTGTAGCCATGCGTCTGGTGACGGTCCGTATGGCAGTGCCTGTGGTCACAAGTTGGTCACTATGGCCTGTCACTAGCAGAAAATGTGACACAATAGGGGTCATGGGAGCCATGTAAAAAGGAGGGGGTGATGTGACATCATGGAGGGGGAGAAATGTGACATGGGGGAGCTGGTGTTCAGGGCCGGCGCCACCCATAAGCAGAGTACGCCACCGCATAGAGCGCACTCTTGTTGGGGGCGCCGGCTCCCGCCCGGGCTGACGCGTCCCTTAGTGCACATCGCCGGGCGCAGTAGTCAGGCAGACAGTGTGAGCACTTCCTAGTGCCAGTCTCTGTGGAGTAGCTGGGCCGAGCTCTGTACAGTCCGCAGGTACAGGAGCTTTTGTTTCCTGTACCTGTCCGGACTGACAGGAAGGGCTCACTTAGTGTGCACTTCCTCTCAGTCCGGCCGGGTACAGGGAACAAAAGCTCCTGTACCTGCGGAACCGGACAGAGCTCGGCCACGCTACTCCACAGGGACTGACACCAGTGAAGTGCTCACACTGTCTGCCTTAATACTGCGCCCTACTCCACAGGGACTGACAGGAGGGACAGAGTGACACAAGGGGGGAATGAGAGTGACAAGAAGGGGCGGCCACACCACACCAGAGGGACTGACAGGAGGGAACATAGTGACACAAGGGGGGCAAGAAAGAGAGTGACTAGGGGGAATAAGAGTAATGAGGGGGTAATGAGAGTGACAAGAAGGGGAAAAGAGTGACACAAGGGAGGGGGGTAAGAAAGAGAGTGACTGGGGGGGGGAGAGTTTGACATCCATCACACACACACACTGCATCCCTTACACACAATGCATCTCTTAGGCTCCATTCACATGTCCAAGTGTGTTTTGCGGATCCGCAAAACACGGACATCGGCAATGTGCGTTCCGCATTTTGCGGACCGCACATCGGTGGCACTCATAGAAAATGCCTTTTCTTGTACGCAATTGCAGACAAAATAGGACATGTTCTATTTTTTTGCGGGATGGTAGTGTGGACCCGGGAGTGTGGATAGAAATAAATTGGTCCGCAATTCCGTTCCGCAAAATGCGGAACAGAATTGTGGATGTGTGAATGAAGCCTTACACATGCAAACACAGATTCACAGAACGCACTCTGTACACACATTCAGAAACACAACACAAACCTTATACACAAACACGAACTTCTTTCTATCCCTTGCACACACCCACACTGCATCACCTACACATACTGCATCACCTACACACTGGTCTCCCTATACACTCCACACACACACACACTGCATCCACTACACACACACTGCATCCACTGCACACTGCATCCAGTGCATCCACTACACACACACTGCATCCACTGCACACACTGCATCCACTGCACACTGCATCCACTACACACACACTGCATCCACTACACACTGCATCCACTACACACACACTGCATCCACTGCACACTGCATCCAGTGCATCCACTACACACACACTGCATCCACTGCACACACTGCATCCACTGCACACTGCATCCACTACACACACACTGCATCCAGTGCATCCACTACACACACACTGCATCCACTGCACACTGCATCCAGTGCATCCACTACACACACACTGCATCCACTGCACACACTGCATCCACTGCACACTGCATCCACTACACACACACTGCATCCAGTGCATCCACTACACACACACTGCATCCACTACACACGCACTGCATCCACTACACACACACTGCATCCACTACACACACACTGCATCCACTACACACTGCATCCACTACACACACACTGCATCCACTACACACACACTGCATCCACTACACACTGCATCCACTACACACACACTGCATCCACTGCACACACACTGCATCCACTACACACTGCATCCACTACACACACACTGCATCCACTACACACTGCATCCACTACACACACACTGCATCCACTGCACACACACTGCATCCACTACACACACACTGCATCCACTACACACACACACACTGCTATCCCTATACACTACATCCCATAAGCACACACATTAGATTCTCCACAGCAGCACAGAACACATTCCCTCCACACTTCACCCCCTGTGAACAAACTCATGGGTGGAACATGTAGGTGGACTTATGGGTGGGCCTTATGGGCATACTCTCCTGGGGCCCAGACCTTGAACTGTGTAAAGGGCCCCAAAAATGGAGCCGCTTCCCATTCTCCCAGAACATTGATTTTTGCCACCAGCGAGCCTGTCCCACACCAGACCAGTGGAGCCAGAGCCCATCATCATCCTCATCTGGGTGTAAGTAGGCGATCTAGTACATTATTCATGGGACTAGTCTCTAATTTACCTCACATTAAAGGGACACTATAGTCCCCAGAACCTCTGCAGCTAAATGTAGTGGCTCTAGTGTCTATAGCCTTTCCTGCAGGCTTTTTAAGGGAACCTGTCACCGGGATTTGTGTACAGAGCTGAGAACATGGGTTGCTAGATGGCCGCTAGCACATCGGCAATATCCAGTCCCCATAGCTCAGTGTGCTTTATTGTGTAAAAAAACGATTTGATACATATGCAAATGAACCTGAGATGAGTCCTGTCCCTGGACTCATCTCACGGACAGGACTCATCTCAGGTTCATTTGCATATGTATCAAATCGTTTTTTTACACAATAAAAGCACACTGAGCTATGGGGACTGGATATTGCGGATGTGCTAGCGGCCATCTAGCAACCCATGTTCTCAGCTCTGTACACAAAATCCCGGTGACAGGTTCCTTTAATGTAAACACGGCGGCCCTTCCGTTAGTTATTATGGCAGATCATATGGGTGGGGCATTGTGATGTCACATGGGGGGCGGCAAACTTTTCTTTTGCCTAGGGCGGCAAAAATCCTTGCACCGGCCCTGCTGGTGTTAGAGGGGAGGGTTCTCAGGGGGACGGGAGGGGCACCAAAATTTAGCTTCGCTTGTGTTGGCAAAAATCCTTGCACCGGCCCTGAGTGTTCCCTATGAGATAAAACTGACCTGTGCTCTTCATTCTCAGGGTCAGTACGATTACAGAGATACCACATTTATATAGTTTTATGGGGTTTGTATTTACAGCGTTCCCTCTGAGATAAAACTGACCTGTTCCCTTCATTCTCCGGGTCAGTACGATTACAGTGATACCACATTTATATAGTTTATGGGTTTTGTTTTTACAATGTTCCCTATGAGATAAAACTGACCTGTTCCCTTCATTCTCCGGGTCAGTACGATTACAGTGATACCACATTTATATAGTTTATGGGTTTTGTTTTTACAGTGTTCCCTATGAGATAAAACGGACCTGTTCTCTTCATTCTCCGGGTCAGTACGATTACAGTGATACCACATTTATATAGTTTATGGGTTTGTATTTACAGCGTTCCCTATGAGATAAAACTGACCTGTTCTCCTCATTCTCCGGGTCAGTACGATTACAGTGATACCACATTTATATAGTTTTATGGGTTTGTATTTACAGCGTTCCCTATGAGATAAAACTGACCTGTTCCCTTCATTCTCCGGGTCAGTACGATTACAGTGATACCACATTTATATAGTTTTATGGTTTTGTATTTACAGTGTTCCCTATGAGATAAAACTGACCTGTTCTCTTCATTCTCCGGGTCAGTACGATTACAGTGATACCACATTTATATAGTTTTATGGGGTTTGTATTTACAGCGTTCCCTATGAGATAAAACTGACCTGTTCTCTTCATTCTCCGGGTCAGTACGATTACAGCGATACCACATTTATATAGTTTTATGGTTTTGTATTTACAGTGTTCCCTATGAGATAAAACTGACCTGTTCTCTTCATTCTCCGGGTCAGTACGATTACAGCGATACCACATTTATATAGTTTTATGGTTTTGTATTTACAGTGTTCCCTATGAGATAAAACTGACCTGTTCTCTTCATTCTCCGGGTCAGTACGATTACAGAGATACCACATTTATATAGTTTTATGGTTTTGTATTTACAGTGTTCCCTAAGAGATAAAACTGACCTGTTCTCTTCATTCTCCGGGTCAGTACGATTACAGTGATACCACATTTATATAGTTTATAGGTTTTCTTTTTACAGTGTTCCCAGGCCCGGCGCTATAATAAGGCAGACCAAGCGGCTGCCTTAGGGCGCACCTATAGCGCTGGGCCTGTTGGGCGGAAAAACGAACTTTTTTATTTTTTAAATATACAACGTATGAGTACTACTTGAGCCGCCGGACACCCGCCCCAGCTTGCGTGCGCTGTGCGGCTCCAGCGGCGGCTCTCACACACAGCAGCACATGACGAAGGCCAAGACGCTCCGTCTATCTGCCCATCTACATTAAGCCACGCCCACATCTGCTCCACACGCCCGCCCCTGCTCCACACGCCCGCCCCTTTCCCCTCTTTCCTGTGTATGTACCTCCGCCTCCAGCCCTCCTCAGCTCTGCCCTGATTGGTGACATCAGCCAGGCAGTGGTTGGCGTGCAAGGTACAGAATGGTGGAGCTGCTGGCGCTGCAGGAGTGGGTCACAGTGGACGCAGTGTTGCGCTGGGTGACGCACACGACGCAGGTAGAGCGCCCCATAAAGGAACTCAGCTGTCATCTGTACCAGAGACCCTTCTGCCGAGTAACAGAGGGCAGCTGACTGGACCAGCCATTGTATGTGCTGCCTCTGCTTCATGTGTGAGGGACAGTGGAAGGAGGATACCTCAGGAATGGTCTAGTTAGAGGGCTATAGACTGGCACGGCCACCTGTCGGCAGGGTGGTGGAGGTGGCACAGGATTCCATGTGTCATACCTGCTAATGGTGGTGCCCAGTGGTGTCAGAGAGCTGTCACCCATATTTTATAATTCTGGGTGACTTTAGTGCGGCACCGGGAGCCTTTATGGCCCCTGAGACTCCAGGGCTCAGGTGCAACTACAACCTCTGTGCACTTTGTAGCCATGCGTCTGGTGACGGTCCGTATGGCAGTGCCTGTGGTCACAAGTTGGTCACTATGGCCTGTCACTAGCAGAAAATGTGACACAATAGGGGTCATGGGAGCCATGTAAAAAGGAGGGGGTGATGTGACATCATGGAGGGGGAGAAATGTGACATGGGGGGGGGAGCTGGTGTTCAGGGCCGGCGCCACCCATAAGCAGAGTACGCCACCGCATAGAGCGCACTCTTGTTGGGGGCGCCGGCTCCCGCCCGGGCTGACGCGTCCCTTAGTGCACACCGCCCGGGCGCAGTATTAAGGCAGACAGTGTGAGCACTTCCCTAGTGCCAGTCCCTGTGGAGTAGCTTGGCCGAGCTCTGTACAGTCCGCAGGTACAGGAGCTTTTGTTTCCTGTACCTGTCCGGACTGACAGGAAGGGCTCACTTAGTGTGCACTTCCTCTCAGTCCGGCCGGGTACAGGGAACAAAAGCTCCTGTACCTGCGGAACCGGACAGAGCTCGGCCACGCTACTCCACAGGGACTGACACCAGTGAAGTGCTCACACTGTCTGCCTTAATACTGCGCCCTACTCCACAGGGACTGACAGGAGGGACAGAGTGACACAAGGGGGAATGAGAGTGACAAGAAGGGGCGGCCACACCACACCAGAGGGACTGACAGGAGGGAACATAGTGACACAAGGGGGCAAGAAAGAGAGTGACTAGGGGAATAAGAGTAATGAGGGGGTAATGAGAGTGACAAGAAGGGGAAAAGAGTGACACAAGGGAGGGGGTAAGAAAGAGAGTGACTGGGGGAGAGTTTGACATCCATCACACACACACACTGCATCCCTTACACACAATGCATCTCTTAGGCTCCATTCACATGTCCAAGTGTGTTTTGCGGATCCGCAAAACACGGACATCGGCAATGTGCGTTCCGCATTTTGCGGACCGCACATCGGTGGCACTCATAGAAAATGCCTTTTCTTGTACGCAATTGCAGACAAAATAGGACATGTTCTATTTTTTGCGGGATGGTAGTGTGGACCCGGGAGTGTGGATAGAAATAAATTGGTCCGCAATTCCGTTCCGCAAAATGCGGAACAGAATTGTGGATGTGTGAATGAAGCCTTACACATGCAAACACAGATTCACAGAACGCACTCTGTACACACATTCAGAAACACAACACAAACCTTATACACAAACACGAACTTCTTTCTATCCCTTGCACACACCCACACTGCATCACCTACACATACTGCATCACCTACACACTGGTCTCCCTATACACTCCACACACACACACACTGCATCCACTACACACACACTGCATCCACTGCACACTGCATCCAGTGCATCCACTACACACACACTGCATCCACTGCACACACTGCATCCACTGCACACTGCATCCACTACACACACACTGCATCCACTACACACTGCATCCACTACACACACACTGCATCCACTGCACACTGCATCCAGTGCATCCACTACACACACACTGCATCCACTGCACACACTGCATCCACTGCACACTGCATCCACTACACACACACTGCATCCAGTGCATCCACTACACACACACTGCATCCACTGCACACTGCATCCAGTGCATCCACTACACACACACTGCATCCACTGCACACACTGCATCCACTGCACACTGCATCCACTACACACACACTGCATCCAGTGCATCCACTACACACACACTGCATCCACTACACACGCACTGCATCCACTACACACACACTGCATCCACTACACACACACTGCATCCACTACACACTGCATCCACTACACACACACTGCATCCACTACACACACACTGCATCCACTACACACTGCATCCACTACACACACACTGCATCCACTGCACACACACTGCATCCACTACACACTGCATCCACTACACACACACTGCATCCACTACACACTGCATCCACTACACACACACTGCATCCACTGCACACACACTGCATCCACTACACACACACTGCATCCACTACACACACACACACTGCTATCCCTATACACTACATCCCATAAGCACACACATTAGATTCTCCACAGCAGCACAGAACACATTCCCTCCACACTTCACCCCCTGTGAACAAACTCATGGGTGGAACATGTAGGTGGACTTATGGGTGGGCCTTATGGGCATACTCTCCTGGGGCCCAGACCTTGAACTGTGTAAAGGGCCCCAAAAATGGAGCCGCTTCCCATTCTCCCAGAACATTGATTTTTGCCACCAGCGAGCCTGTCCCACACCAGACCAGTGGAGCCAGAGCCCATCATCATCCTCATCTGGGTGTAAGTAGGCGATCTAGTACATTATTCATGGGACTAGTCTCTAATTTACCTCACATTAAAGGGACACTATAGTCCCCAGAACCTCTGCAGCTAAATGTAGTGGCTCTAGTGTCTATAGCCTTTCCCTGCAGGCTTTTAAAGGGAACCTGTCACCGGGATTTGTGTACAGAGCTGAGAACATGGGTTGCTAGATGGCCGCTAGCACATCGGCAATATCCAGTCCCCATAGCTCTGTGTGCTTTATTGTGTAAAAAAATATTTGATACATATGCAAATGAACCTGAGATGAGTCCTGTCCCTGGACTCATCTCACGGACAGGACTCATCTCAGGTTCATTTGCATATGTATCAAATCGTTTTTTTACACAATAAAAGCACACTGAGCTATGGGGACTGGATATTGCGGATGTGCTAGCGGCCATCTAGCAACCCATGTTCTCAGCTCTGTACACAAATCCCGGTGACAGGTTCCCTTTAATGTAAACACGGCGGCCCTTCCGTTAGTTATTATGGCAGATCATATGGGTGGGGCATTGTGATGTCACATGGGGGCGGCAAACTTTTCTTTTGCCTAGGGCGGCAAAAATCCTTGCACCGGCCCTGCTGGTGTTAGAGGGGAGGGTTCTCGGGGGACGGAGGGGCACCAAAATTTAGCTTCGCTTGTGTTGGCAAAAATCCTTGCACCGGCCCTGAGTGTTCCCTATGAGATAAAACTGACCTGTGCTCTTCATTCTCAGGGTCAGTACGATTACAGAGATACCACATTTATATAGTTTTATGGGGTTTGTATTTACAGCGTTCCTCTGAGATAAAACTGACCTGTTCTCTTCATTCTCCGGGTCAGTACGATTACAGAGATACCACATTTATATAGTTTTATGGGGTTTGTTTTTACAGCGTTCCCTATGAGATAAAACTGACCTGTTCTCCTCATTCTCCCGGTCAGTACGATTACAGTGATACCACATTTATATAGTTTTATGGGGTTTGTTTTTACAGCGTTCCCTATGAGATAAAACTGACCTGTGCTCTTCATTCTCCGGGTCAGTACGATTACAGTGATGCCACATTTATATAGTTTTATGGGTTTTGTATTTACAGCGTTCCCTATGAGATAAAACTGACCTGTTCTCTTCATTCTCCGGGTCAGTACGATTACAGTGATACCACATTTATATCGTTTTATGGATTTTGTTATTACAGCGTTCCCTATGAGATAAAACTGACCTGTTCTCCTCATTCTCCGGGTCAGTACGATTACAGAGATACCACATTTATATAGTTTTATGGGTTTTGTATTTACAGCGTTCCCTATGAGATAAAACTGACCTGTTCTCTCATTCTCCGGGTCAGTACAGTTACAGTGATACCACATTTATATTGTTTTATGGGTTTTGTTTTTACAGCGTTCCCTATGAGATAAAACTGACCTGTTCTCTTCATTCTCCGGGTCAGTACGATTACAGTGATACCACATTTATATAGTTTTAAGGGTTTTGTATTTACAGTGTTCCCTATGAGATAAAACTGACCTGTTCCCTTCATTCTCCGGGTCAGTACGATTACAGTGATACCACATTTATATAGTTTATAGGTTTTGTATTTACAGCGTTCCCTATGAGATAAAACTGACCTGTTCCCTTCATTCTCCGGGTCAGTACGATTACAGTGATACCACATTTATATAGTTTTAAGGGTTTTGTATTTACAGCGTTCCCTATGAGATAAAACTGACCTGTTCTCTTCATTCTCCGGGTCAGTACGATTACAGTGATACCACATTTATATAGTTTATGGGTTTGTATTTACAGCGTTCCCTATGAGATAAAACTGACCTGTTCCCTGCAGTCTCCGGGTCAGTACGATTACAGTGATATCACATTTATTTAGTTTTATGGCTTTTGTTTTTATGTCGTTCCCTATGAGATAAAACTGACCTGTTCCCTTCATTCTCCGGGTCAGTACGATTACAGAGATACCACATTTCTATAGTTTTATGGGGTTTGTTTTTACAGTGTTCCCTATGAGATAAAACTGACCTGTTCTCCTCATTCCCCGGGTCAGTACGATTACAGTGATGCCACATTTATATAGTTTTATGGGTTTTGTTTTTACAGTGTTCCCTATGAGATAAAACTGACCTGTTCTCTTCATTCTCCGGGTCAGTACGATTACAGAGATACCACATTTATATAGTTTTATGGGTTTTGTATTTACAGCGTTCCCTATGAGATAAAACTGACCTGTTCTCTTCATTCTCCGGGTCAGTACGATTACAGTGATACCACATTTATATAGTTTATGGGTTCTGTATTTACAGCGTTCCCTATGAGATAAAACGGACCTGTTCTCTTCATTCTCCGGGTCAGTACGATTACAGCGATACCACATTTATATCGTTTTATGGATTTTGTTATTACAGCGTTCCCTATGAGATAAAACTGACCTGTTCTCTTCATTCTCCGGGTCAGTACGATTACAGTGATACCACATTTATATAGTTTTATGGGTTTTGTTTTTACATCGTTCCCTATGAGATAAAACTGACCTGTTCCCTTCATTCTCCGGGTCAGTACGATTACAGTGATACCACATTTATATAGTTTATGGGTTTTGTATTTACAGCGTTCTCTATGAGATAAAACTGACCTGTTCCCTTCATTCTCCGGGTCAGTATGATTATAGTGATGAGCGGCAGGTGCCATATTCGATTTCGACGAAATTCGCGAATATTCGAATGAATATTCATTTCATATTCGTCGAAATCTAATATTCGTAATTTTTTCTAGTTATCGCGATTAACATGCGATTTAAATAATCGCATATTGCGATTTGTACTTAAGGCTACTTTCCTATTGGTTTCATATCTAGAATTAGCGAGGATGACGAATATGACGAATGTATTCGTCATATTCCTCAAAACGAAGATAACGAAGTATTCTACATCTTCGTTTTAGCAACCTATTCGTCAACCTCGCTAATTCTAGCAATCAAATAGGAAGGTTGACTTACCAGACAGCTGTGTTAAATTCGCTATGCGATTTTTTTTTTTTTTTTTTTTAATAAATAGAATACTTATAATAATATTATCATATCAAGTAATATAATTATTGTATTAAAAAAAAAAAAAATCGCATAGCGAATTAAACACAGCTGTCTGGTAAGTCAACCTTCCTATTTGATTGCTAGAATTAGCGAGGTTGACGAATAGGTTGCTAAAACGAAGATGTAGAATACTACGTTATCTTCGTTTTGAGGAATATGACGAATACATTCGTCATATTCGCTATTCGCTAATTCTACCAAGCCAACCATAACTTCTGTGCTCATGGAGCGTCCCCATCACCATGGGAACGTCTCCATATACTAAAATGTACTGTCGGATTTGAGGAATTACGTTGAAATCGCAATGCGATTAATTCAAGTTATATTAATCGCATTGCGATTTCAACTTAGAGCTGGGTTTATAATGGGTCAGCTTGCTAGAATTAACGAAGTTAACGAATATGGAATATAGCAGCAGTGCTAAGTTGAAATCGCAATGCGATTAATTTAACTTAAAGTATTCGCATTGCGATTTCAACTTAGCACTGCTAGTGCATAGCTATATATTCCATATTCGTTAATTCTAGCCTATGTAAGATAGCAGTGCTAAGTTGTAATCGCAATGCGATTAATATAACTTGAATTAATCGCATTGCGATTTCAACGTAATTCCTCAAATCCGACAGTACATTTTAGTATATAGAGATTTTCCCATGGATGGTGTGGTAAGGTGCAAGGTGTCATATGTGATGGCAGGTACGTGTCACCGAGGTTGCTGGCCTCGGTGAGGTGAGAGCCGGGTTTTTGTCTGCAGCAGCTAGTGCTGTTTGGCTTTGTTAAATAGCATGGCTGCAAAGCCGATCTGGGCCGGCTCTTACTGGGAGCAGCTAAAGAGTAGGGTGGGTGGCTGCTCCCCACGGTCCAGTCCGAGTTTTGGGCTGGGTTTATAAACTCAGCCAGCACCACCAGCTGTGTGTGTGATTATCCTGGAGCTGCTAACAGGGCTGGGAGTTCTCTGTCCAGGAGGAAAGAGCTCAGCAAGGAGGTGTTGTGTTCCTGGCTACCTGAAGCTGGATTCTCCTGCGGCTGGGCCGACAGTGTGGTGCGAACCTGCACCTACACCTCCCAGGTGACTGAACCTGTGTTGGACTGTTTTTGTTTGGCTACGTTATTTCCGTTGTGTGTGAACTGTCACCAAGAGACTGTTTTTCATTTTGTGTGCAAGTGTGAATAAAACACTGTTTGTTGCACAATCTGGACTCCTGGTTTTGCCTCTAAACTGCACCCGCACCGCTGACTACCAGAGCGACTCCCCACATTTGGTGTCGGATGCGGGCATGCGCAGTGAGGCTGGCGTGAACGCCGAAGTTTTGTTTTTCTAAAGTGTATGGAATATATTAAGCCAGCAAAGCTGCAAGCAGGAGTTTCTGACAACATGGAGGCTGCTGTGAAGGCTCTCATAGAGGCTAACGTGCAGCAGCGGGAGACCAACCAACTACTGCTACAACATGTGATGGCGTTACAGGCGGCAGGAGCGTCCCACCACGTCCATGATGCCCGGAAAGCGGTCCGTGCGGCGATCCCGAAAATGACCCCCGCAGACGGCGTTGAGGCGTACCTGGCGGTTTTTGAGAAGGTCGCCGTGAGGGAAAAGTTACCCGTGACCAGTGGGCTGAGGTGGTCGCTCCGTTCCTGGCTTCCGGACCCCAGCAGGTGTTTTTGACTTGTCGGACGACCAAGCGGCAGATTATGACACTGTGAAAGGAGAGGTCCTAGCCAGACTGGGCGTGAACGTGCTGGTCCGCGCTCAAAGAGTCCACCAGTGGGACTTTAAAGCGACTGAACCCGCTAGGCCGCAGTTCTACGATCTGTTGCACAGGCTGCAAAAGTGGCTGCAGCCCGATCTACTAAGTCCCACTGCCATGCTGGATCGACTGTTGGCGGACATCTTTTGGAGGGCCCTGCCTTATCCCCTCCAGCACTGGATCGGCCAGGTATCGCCCACCAATGCCCTGGAGATGGTCGACCTGGTAGAGCGCTACGAGGCCACCAGAAACCTGCAGGGGACTCTTGCGGGGAAGGGGTCAGTCAAACCCCGGAGGCCTCTGCCCCAGTTCCGGCGACAGAGCGGCCTGCCCGGAATATACCCCCTGCGAGTCCGCCTCCCGTGGTATGCTGGAGGTGTCAGGAGCCAGGCCACATCAGGGCCGACTGTCCGCATCGGGATGAGCCGATGGATATGAACTACGGGGTCGTCACTCCCTGTATGCACGGAAGCTGTGCGCAACTGGCACCCGTGAGGTGCAGGACCATAACCACCTGTGTCAGGTAGAGGTGGGAGACTCTCTGGCGGTGGCTCTGCTGGACTCCGGGAGTTTAGTCTCCCTGGTAAGGGCTGCACTTGTACGGCCTGCGGAGTATACTGGCCGTAAAGTCGGGGTCCTGTGCATCCACGGAGACCTGAAAGATTATCCCACTGCACTAGTGACTTTGTCCACAGCGGCTGGTAGGTGGACCCACGAGGTGGCTGTCGCTACTAAACTCCCACACGAACTAATACTTGGGAGGGACTTCCCCGGTTTTCCGGCGCTGTGGCCGGCAATAAAGGTATCTGAGGGACCCGAGACAGGGGTGACCCTAGTAGAGTGGCCTGATACCGCTGGAAGGCCAGAACCCTGGGAGCCCGAGTCTGAAGGGCCGGCGGTAGGGGTGACCACTGCTCCAGCGGTAGAGGGGGAGACAACCCCACTGAGTGTAATGGTGGGAGACACGGAGGACTTGCCACCGGGACCTGAGTTGGCAGACCTCAATGTCTCCGGGGAAAATTTTGGGACCGCACAACACCGGGACCAAACCCTAACCAGGGCCTGGGAGAATGTGCTGGAAATTGATGGGAAACCCCAGAAACCAGGGGCTGAATTAATGTTCCCACGGTTTATTGTTCTGCAGGATATGTTGTATCGGGTGAACCAAATCCGAGGTGAGCCTGTTGAACAGTTGGTGGTGCCCACAGCGTATCGCAAGCTTGTCATGGAGCTTGCCCACCAACATGTTCTTGGGGGACACCTGGGGTGGCAGAAAACCCAGGACCGCATACTGCAGCGATTTTATTGGCCCAGTGTGTTCAAGGAGGTAGAGAATTATTGTAAGTCCTGTCCGACCTGTCAGATAACTAGCCCCCAGCCACATTTCCGTAGTCCCCTGGTACCTCTGCCAATTATTGAAGTACCGTTTGAGCGAATCGCGATGGATTTAGTGGGCCTGTACCAAAGTCTGCCAGGGGCCACCAACACATTCTGGTAGTTCTCGACTATGCCACTCGGTATCCGGAGGCGGTGCCTCTGCGACATACCTCAGCTAAGCTCATTGCCAAAGAGTTAATGGAGATGTTTTCCCGTGTGGGCCTGCCAAAAGAGGTTCTGACAGACCAAGGGACCCCTTTTATGTCCAAAGTAATGAGGGAACTGTGTAAATTGTTGCGTATAAAGCAGTTACGGACGTCCGTTTACCATCCGCAAACAGACGGTCTTGTGGAGAGGTTTAACCAAACTCTAAAAAATATGTTAAAGAGGGTGGTGTCTAGAGATGGGAAGGACTGGGATCTGCTTCTGCCCTATCTCATGTTCGCAGTGCGAGAGGTGCCCCAGGCCTCTACTGGGTTCTCGCCCTTCGAACTGCTTTATGGCAGACACCCTCGGGGCCTGTTGGATATCGCCAAGGAAGCGTGGGAACAACAGCCTGTCCCCCACAAAAGTGTCATTGAGTATGTCGCCCAGATGCAGGACCGGATGGAAAGGGTGTTGCCCTTGGTCCGGGAGCATATGGAGGCAGCGCAACAAGCCCAGAGTAGGGTGTACAATCGTCAGGCTCGAGTGCGGGACTTCAATCCGGGAGATCGGGTTTTGGTTCTGGTACCCACCCTTGACAGCAAATTCCTAGCTAGGTGGCAGGGCCCCTATGAGGTGATCGAGAAGGTAGGGAAGTAAATTACAAAGTACACCAGCCAGGGCGGCGCAAGCCGAGCAGGTGTACCACGTGAATTTACTTAAGCCGTGGAAAGATAGGGACACAGCCGACGACCACAGCCCCCGGCCAGGGCTTCTAGGTGAAAGGGTCCAGCCCCACAGTTCGAGGCCTGTGAAGCAGTAACCACGGTAAAAATTGCAGACAGCCTGTCTTCCAAACAAGTTCAGGAAGTCAGGGAGTTCATCAGTCGGAACACGGATGTGTTCTCGGACCTCCCTGGCCGCACGTCTCTCATCCAACATGACATCGTCACTGAGCCTCAGGCCAAGATCCGGTTAAAACCATACCGGGTACCCGAGGCTCGGCGACGGGCCATCGCGGAGGAAGTACAGTTAATGTTGAAGCTCGAGGTCATTGAGGAGTCGAAAAGTGAGTGGGCCAGTCCCATAGTCCTAATACCCAAGCCGGATGGGACGTTGCGGTTCTGCAACGACTTTCGCAAGATTAAATGAAGTATCCAAGTTTGTGGCGTATCCCATGCCCCGAGTAGGCGAGCTGGTTGAAAGTTTAGGACAAGCCCGTTATTTTTCTGTGCTGGACCTCACTAAAGGGTACTGGCAGGTACCCTTAGCGAGTCGGCTAAGGAAAAAACCGCATTTGTTACCCCGCAGGGCCTGTATCACTACAAGGTGTTACCCTTTGGCCTGCATGGCGCCCCGCCACTTTCCAAGGTTAATGGACATAGTGCTGCGACCACATCGTCGGTGCGCCTCGGCCTACTTGGATGATGTAGTCATCCACAGCACCGACTGGGAAAGCCATTTACCCAAGGTGCAGGCGGTAGTGGATGCCCTGAGGAAAGCCGGACTGACCGCTAACCCAAAGAAGTGCTCCATAGGGTTAGAGGAGACAAAATATCTGGGATATGTAATTGGGCGGGAGTCATCAAACCTCAGGTAACTAAGGTAGAGGCCATTCGTAACTGGCCCGACCGGTCACCACCAGGCAGGTAAAGTCGTTCCTGGGGATTGTAGGTTACTACATGAGGTTTGTGCCCCACTTTGCCACAATAGCAGCGCCATTGACAGACCTGTTGAAGGGCGAAAGTCTGGGAGGGTTAGCTGGAGTGAGAAGGCGGAGGAGGCTTTCTCCGCGTTGAAGTCGGCCCTGTGTGGGTCCCCGGTTTTGGTGACACCCGACTTCAACAAGGAGTTTGTCGTACAGACCGGCGCCTCGGAGGTAGGCCTCGGTGCGGTACTGTCGCAGGAGGTCAACGGGGAAGAACATCCCGTTGTCTTCCTGAGCCGTAAGCTCAGTCCGCCCGAGTCCAGGTATAGTATAGTGGAGAGGGAGTGCCTGGCTATCAAGTGGGCACTCGAATCTCTCCGCTACTACCTGTTAGGGAGGAGGTTCCGTCTGGTGACCGACCATTCCCCCTCAAATGGATGAGTCAGGCCAAGGAGAGGAATGCTCGGGTCACCAGGTGGTTCCTATCTCTTCAAAATTTCAAGTTTTCCGTGGAACACAGGGCAGGCCGCTTGCAGGGCAGCGCAGATGCCCTGTCCCGCGTCCACTGCCTCACGTGTGTTCACCCCTCAGGGTTGAACAAAGGGGGTATGTGGTAAGGTGCAAGGTGTCATATGTGATGGCAGGTACGTGTCACCGAGGTTGCTGGCCTCGGTGAGGTGAGAGCCGGGTTTTTGTCTGCAGCAGCTAGTGCTGTTTGACTTTGTTAAATAGCATGGCTGCAAAGCCGATCCGGGCCGGCTCTTACTGGGAGCAGCTAAAGAGTAGGGTGGGTGGCTGCTCCCCACGGTCCAGTCCGAGTTTTGGGCTGGGTTTATAAACTCAGCCAGCACCACCAGCTGTGAGTGTGATTATCCTGGAGCTGCTAACAGGGCTGGGAGTTCTCTGTCCTGGAGGAAAGCGCTCAGCAAGGAGGTGTTGTGTTCCTGGCTACCTGAAGCTGGATTCTCCTGCGGCTGGGCCGACAGTGTGGTGCGAACCTGCACCTACACCTCCCAGGTGACTGAACCTGTGTTGGACTGTTTTTGTTTGGCTACGTTATTTCCGTTGTGTGTGAACTGTCACCAAGAGACTGTTTTTCATTTTGTGTGCAAGTGTGAATAAAACACTGTTTGTTGCACAATCTGGACTCCTGGTTTTGCCTCTAAACTGCACCCGCACCGCTGACTACCAGAGCGACTCCCCACAATGGGGACGCTCCATGAGCACGGAAGTCGGCAGAAGCGGCAACGGCACTGACTAGAGCAGCCAGGAAGCCAGGAATCCTCAGGACAGGTAAGAACTACTTTTGGGAAGTGGGAAAGAAAAAAATATAACAAAAAAAAAAACAAAAAAAAAACGAATATTCGAAATAGCGAATTTATAGCGCTATATTCGAAATATTCGCGAATTAGCGAAGTGCCGATATTCGCTAAAAAAATTCGCTTTTCGAATATTCGCGCTCAACACTATATGATCACAGTGATAACACATTTATATAGTTTTATGGGGTTTGTTTTTACAGTGTTCCCTATGAGATAAAACTGACCTGTTCTCTTCATTCTCCGGGTCAGTACGATTACAGTGATACCACATTTATATAGTATTATGGGATTTGTTTTTACAGCGTTCCCTATGAGATAAAACTGACCTGTTCCCTTCATTCTCCGGGTCAGTACGATTACAGAGATACCACATTTATATAGTTTTATGGGTTTTGTTTTTACAGCGTTCCCTATGAGCTAAAACGGACCTGTTCCCTTCATTCTCCGGGTCAGTACGATTACAGTGATACCACATTTATATAGTTTTATGGGTTTTGTTTTTACAGCGTTCCCTATGAGCTAAAACGGACCTGTTCCCTTCATTCTCCGGGTCAGTATGATTACAGTGATACCACATTTATATAGTTTTATGGGTTTTGTATTTACAGTGTTCCCTATGAGATAAAACTGACCTGTTTCCTTCATTCTCCGGGTCAGTACGATTACAGAGATACCACATTTATATAGTTTTATGGGTTTTGTTTTTACAGCGTTCCCTATGAGATAAAACTGATCTGTTCTCTTCATTCTCCGGATCAGTACGATTACAGTGATACCACATTTATATAGTTTTATGGGGTTTGTATTTACAGCGTTCCCTATGAGATATAACTGACCTGTGCTCTTCATTCTCTGGGTCAGTACGATTACAGAGATACCACATTTATATAGTTTTATGGGTTTTGTATTTACAGCGTTCCCTATGAGATAAAACTGACCTGTTCCCTTCATTCTCCGGGTCAGTACGATTACAGAGATACCACATTTATATAGTTTTATGGGTTTTGTATTTACATTGTTCCCTATGAGATAAAACTGACCTGTTCTCTTCATTCTCCGGGTCAGTACGATTACAGTGATACCACATTTATATAGTTTATGGGGTTTGTATTTATGGCGTTCCCTATGAGATAAAACTGACCTGTTCTCATCATTCTCGGGGTCAGTACGATTACAGTGATACCACATTTATATAGTTTTATGGGTTTTGTATTTACAGTGTTCCCTATGAGATAAAACTGACCTGTTCTCTTCATTCTCCGGGTCAGTACGATTACAGAGATACCATATTTATATACGGTAGTTTTTGTATTTTAATATTAAAAAATAAAAAACAAACACTTTTTTTCTTTGCTTCGGAATATTCTGAGGGCTTACTTTTTGTTGGGCAATCTTTAGTTTTTATTGATGCCATTTGGAAGTGTTTATGACTTTGTCATCACTTCTTTTATGGTGGTGAAGTGACAAACGTTGAATTTACCATTTGTTATTTTTTTTTTGTTACAACATTTAATCTCCAGGATAGATCTGTGTACATTATATCAGTGCAGGCGTTTTGGGACGTTGCCATGAATTTATGAAATTGTGTATGTGACCGGGGCTCTTCCCGATAAATTATAATAATTGTATCAGGCCGTTGACACGTTGGTTCGATAATTCTGCCAATAATTAACAATCATCCGCATATAACAGGAATATTCATAATCAGTGTCAGCAGGCGTCCAGTGCTGCCCAGTTCTTTAGATCCACCGGAAGAGGAGAGCCGTCCAGGTCGTGCAGTTATAATTAGAGATGACCGAAATTCTCAAAAATCGAATCGCGTTAAAAAACGGCTATTTTGGGGCTACAGAGAGCCTGTATATCGGTGTAGAACACTGTGCATTGCAGTAACACACATAGGGAGTCTGCTGTGGTAGTGAAATAATAGTGTGAGTCCGTACGACATGCAGATGACAGGTGTCGCTCTTTGGGTGGTCAAGGGGCCACAACTGGCCAAATAACTCAAGTGTGAACTCAGTCTTACAGGTCGATGTTAGCACCAAGAAGGCTACAGAGTGGCAAAGTGACATAGTGTGGACAAAAGACTGTGGGCACAGATTGCTGAGAAAGATGTGCATGGAAAGTTATCTGTAGAGCTGTACGACGGTAACCTGCAGATTCAGGCAGCAGCATGATACCACAGAGTGGCAAGGAGACATAGTGTGGAGATGGCAGCAGCAGCAGCATGAGTAGGACACAGAGTGGCAAGGAAACATAGTGTGGAGATAGCAGCAGCAGCATGAGTAGGACACAGAGTGGCAAGGAGACATAGCCTGGAGATGGCGGCAGCAGCAGCATGAGTAGGACACAGAGTGGCAAGGAGACATAGTGTGGAGATGGCAGCAGCAGCAGCATGAGTAGGACACAGAGTGGCAAGGAGACATAGCGTGGAGATGGCGGCAGCAGCAGCATGAGTAGGACACAGAGTGGCAAGGAAACATAGTGTGGAGATAGCAGCAGCAGCATGAGTAGGACACAGAGTGGCAAGGAGACATAGCGTGGAGATGGCGGCAGCAGCAGCATGAGTAGGACACAGAGTGGCAAGGAGACATAGTGTGGAGATGGCAGCAGCAGCAGCATGAGTAGGACACAGAATACTTTTCCACAAATAACTGCAGCGCTGAATGCTGAATATATCTTGATTTTTGTACAGAAATACGACACCAAAGGCTTTTCCGCATATACCGTATAACTGCAACAGCGAACGCTGAATATTTTTTAAATTTTTCTAACGATATACGCGAATAAAGTTTTTCCAAGATATAAGTGCAGCATCGAATGGTGAATGTATATATATATATATATTTCTAATGATATACGCCAGTAAAGGTCTTTCTACATATAAGTGCACCAGCGAATGTATATTTCGGTAAATATTGCAATACGCCAGAAAAGACTTTACCAGATATAAGTGCAACAGTGAACTGAGAAAATATTTTTCTAGTAGTTCTGAAATAAGGCCACTATGCGCTTTCACCAGAAATTACTGCAAATGATTTGTGAATAGCAACAAAGTGACCGGCGTATATATCTCTTACATTGCATTGAAATATTCCACTAATGATATCAGCGTAGTTAACAGCAAAAGTGACCGGCGACGGCGTATATATTCATCTTTTTTAACAGATAAAAGCCACTAAAGGCTTTCCGACACAGCACTTGCACCCCAATAACTAATTGCTGGAATGACAGAGCTGTATTATGAGACTCTGGATCCCCAAGTAATGCTTCCCTGCACTTGCTAATCGCTGGTTTTCACAATGAGGATTTTCCTATGACTCTCCCGAGCACCTGCACACGTCTCTCCCTGACTGTGAACTGATTCCTCCTCTTACTCTCCTTTCCCTGCACTTGCTAATCGCTCGTTTTCACAATGAGGATTTTCCTATGACTCTCCCTACCAGCATCTGCAGACGTCTCTCCCTGACTGTGAAATGATTCCTCCTCTCACTCTCCTTTCCCTGCACTTGCTAATCGCTCGTTTTCACAATGAGGATTTTCCTATGACTCTCCCGAGGATCGCACACGTCTCTCCCTGACTGTAAAATGATTCCTCCTCTCACTCTCCTTTCCCTGCACTTGCTAATCGCTGGTTTTCACAATGAGGATTTTCCTGTGACTCTCCCGAGGATCGCACACGTCTCTCCCTGACTGTGAAATGATTCCTCCTCTCACTCTCCTTTCTCTTCACTTGTAAATCACTTCTTTCTTTTGTTTTTTTGGTTTAGCAATTCGTTTTCCTTTCACTGACACTCTCCCTAGCGCCTGCATACACGTCTGCCCCTGAACAATGCACGAATGGCAGCCTCTAAGATGGCCTCCGTATTTATAGGGCTGTGACATCACCGGGCTGGCTGGCTCTTGATTGGCTGCATGCATTACACATGACTCCTTTCCAGAGTTTCTTGCCCCACATCCTCACACGTGTAGCCGCCATTTTAGACGCCATTATAGGAAATAAAGTGATTCGTTACCAAGAAGCGCGAGGAAATTTGCATTCGTTCAGAATCATATTTTTCATGAAATTCAGAACGAATTCGACTTCGTCAGCTTCGACTGGCTCACCTCTAGTTATAATGCCACCATATTCCAGCTGTCTGAGACCCGTGACTGATTCACCCCTTAGTATAGCCCAGCGTTTCTCAAATAGGGGGGCCCCGTAAAGGGGGGCTCCAGGTGACAGGAGATGAACGCTTTCACTGTGGAAGCGTTCATCTCCATAGTGATCTGTATCGCCGTCCTCTGGACTGCGATACAGATCGCTGTGCTGTGCTGCAGGGGAGGGAGAGGCATCTCCCTCCCCTGCTCCTCTGATAGGCTGCGGGCCTTGTGCCGCCTGAGCAGAGTACCGAGCGGGACACAGGCCGGAAGAGGCCTGCATCCAGCGCTTCCAGGGAGGTAAGTATTGGGTGGGGGGACCCTGGACTCTATTGGGGGGGGAGAGAGCCTGCACATGATTTGGGGGAGGGGGAAGCCTGGACCCTGCACATGATTTGGGGGAGGGTTAATGTAGCCTGCACATGATTTGGGGGGTTAATGGAGCCCGCACATGATTTGGGGTGGGGGTTAATGGAGCCTGCACATGATTTGGGGGGTAATGGAGCCTGCACATGATTTGGGGGGGTAAATGGAGCCTGCACATGATTTGGGGGGGTAATGGAGCCTGCACATGATTTGGGGGGTTAATGGAGCCTGCACATGATTTGGGGTGGGGGTTAATGGAGCCTGCACATGATTTGGGGGTTAATGGAGCCTGCACATGATTTGGGGGGGGGGGGTTAATGGAGCCTGCACATGATTTGGGGGGGGGGGTTAATGGAGCCTGCACATGATTTGGGGGGGAGGGGGGGTTAATGGAGCCTGCACATGATTTGGAGAGGGGGGTTAATGGTCCTCACCTGTGGGGAGATTGGTGTACTTATAACAATTTTATAGACAAATGATACTATTTACAGTCGCGCAGGGGGGGGGGGGGGGTTGCAAAATGTTTTCTTCTTTCTAGGGGGGGCATGACAGAAAATAATTGAGAAGCACTGGTATAGCCTTACCTGCAGTCATATTGATGTACACAGCGGCGGTAGCCGTGCGGAGGGTCACGGGGTTCCTCACCACACACGTGTACAGCCCTTGGTCCTCGGTCTCCGCGTTATTAACTCCATATTTGCTGGTCTTTGCCCCTGTGTCTGTGTCATTGACTTTCCATTGGAATTCCGGAGGTGGAAAAGAATCAGCAGAACAGGTTAATGTGATGGAAGAACCGGGCCTCACAAATACTTCGCCTTCTATCCGAGCCTCATCGGGGCCATCTGTAACACAGAAGAGAAGCAGGTGCGATAAAAGAGCTGCCCACCGACATGAGGCAAGCCATGGCCAAGAGTAAAACCGCCAGCCGCTCAGATGCTGAACGATGGATATTCTCCTGAAAATGTCAGCTGGTTCCCTCGCCGCCAGACCAATAATGACAGTAGGTCCCCGTGTACTGGTGAGTAGGGGCCACACTTAGATGGATATTCCTTAACCCATACAGAGACAGGTGTCAGGGGACCAGCGTTACCTCTCTCTCCGACCACTGTTCTCCTCTTCTGATCGGTCATACGCCTTACTGTTATGGCGCCTTCCCTTCCCATATCACTTCAGCTGGACACAATCATTCTGACTACATTACCCATAATTCTCTCCCGCTATTCCGGGCTAAAATGGGCGGGGCAATGAGGAAGCAGGCTGGGCAGAGAAGAACTGAGCATGCTCGACCATGCTGCCCAGAAAACGACAGGTCGTAACCATGGAAAACAAAAGGATGGCTGCCCAAAAAAGATACTTTTATTGCAGATAAAGGCAGCAAAACTGGTAATAACATTAAACTAGTCAGCCATGTTCATGGTAAAACTCTGTAACATGGATAATACTTGGTGTAACCGGAATACCCCTTTATTTTTCAGGATGATGCAGCAGATAATTGTTGAAAGATGGGGCAGAAAGATGTGAGGAGCTCCCAATGTCACGTGGGTGGTCTCCAAAGCCACGGGTCAGCCGCTCCACAAGTGGCCTCATATAGAGGAAGCACACAGCACTTGACGAGTGTATTGGTTACCCCCAGTCGCCCCCTCACTATTTCCTGCCTTTTACCTCAACCAGCCTCCTTCCCCACCGACAGACCCAACCTCTGCCCATAACCCCTTAAACCCAAATGAAGACTCGAACACCTAGCTGGATTAAATTGGCCACAGCGGCCGTTTATTAACATACAAACAGAAACATAGTTATAACAGTGCCAATTACCCCCAGGGGAGGTCCTTGAAGCCCCAAACAACAGAGATACCCGACCGGGTGAGCCATCCTGCCTCCAGCCGTTGCCTGCAAGCTCAGAGGCCCCGCAGATTGACCCCCCTCTAAATCCGCCACAGCTGATCGCCCACCATGGGAGTCCAGCCCCAACCGTGGAGCCCTCCCATCCTCCTCACCTGCGAATATACCCAACTTCAAGGACCGCAGTGTTTACCCCATCGCAAACAGGAACCACATTACCAAAGAAAAACAGCCATGACCCCGATACCTTCTACCAAACAGGGTGGGAGGGTGGGAGCTTTGTGAAAGTAATAAGATGGCACCTTCTTTATCCTGCAGCCCTTATTTAACCCCCTAAATCCCCTCCCCTAAACTCAAACTAGCCAATCCCACCCCTGGGGCCTCCATAAACCCATCCCCTTCTTACCCTACACCCGGGGTCTCCCTTAACCAACCCCCCATCATGCTGGCCTGCCCCTCAGTCCGGCCATTACTGTATGACGGTAAAGCTGCAAGACCCCTGAGAAATCCGCTTAGTGCAGCCTCGGCTTTGTCCTGTAGCAGCTGCTGCCCCCCGGAGTGTGGAGAAAGAAGAAAAAAATCTAGCTACAGCAGTGGATGGGATAGAATTGAATTTCGGTCTTTATTTAGAAATTAAAAACTCCAAGTCATATTGACACCATTCATGCCAGTATTGTCAACGCGTTTCGGACCAGATAATATGTACGGTCCTTCCTCATGACAGACATAGTGAGTCTGGGAGGACATCAGACTGATATACCCTCAGGTAAATTAATGCCGGATTCGGTATTCCGGCGACTGATCAGGCATTTTGGACGGACATAATAACACAACAGCCTTTTATTTACAAACATACAAAAATAACCTTTTTAATACCAACATTATTAACTTCTACCAAAAATGTTCCGTCACCGAGGGGGAGGACCTTGAAGCCCCAAACCACTGAATAACCATATCGGGGTAAGCCGACTTACCCCCAGCCGTTGACTGCTGGCTCGGAGGCACCCCTGCTGACACCCCAACAATTCAGCCACAGCCGCCCACCAACCAATGGGAGTCTAGCCCCCACTGTGGGGCCCTCCCATCCTCATCACCTGATAAACTCACCGACTCCAAGGATTTCCCCCCGTCACAGACGCCCCGGCTTGACACCCTTAAGCCTGGGCATCCCTCCACACTCGCATAGTTATCTCCATGCCCTCCTGTAACGCTAAGCACCACATATCCAAACCGTGGGCATTAGGATGTACCCCATCACTACGCCAAAACCCCCCAACCCCTTTTTCAAGCTCCCTGTCCTGAACCGACAAGGCCCCATTCTTAGCCATGAACCTCCCCATAGCCCTGTTAACCTTTACTTTAGCCTTGTTGATACCATCAACTGAACGCGCCCCTCTCCACACCGATCTCGGAACAATGTACGACCAGACCATCACCATCTTTGGAAACATTGCCCATAAACGCAACAAATCAAATTTCACATCCCGTACCAGCTCTTTAAACGGCCAGGCAGCCAAGTCACTACCCCCCACATGCAGGACTAAGATGTCCGGGGCCCTATCTTGCTTGACATATCTGTGAAAATATGGCAAAACCCCGCTCCATATCATGCCCCGCCGACCTATCCATCTCACCACTGCCACCTCCCGGGCGAAGCCAAGTTGCTGACCGCTGCCCTGAGAGCACCCCAAAAAACATGTGAGTGCCCAAGCACCCAAATCAACACCGGCTCCAAACCTGAAATGAGAAAACACAGAAAAATACCAGGAGTAACTCCGAAAGCCACCGCCATAAACATAAATATGAACATGACCAACCATCCATACAATCCCTCCCCGTACTCACAACCTCTCCAGCCGGACGTACGAAATCCTCCTAATAACGTCGTCCCCCAAACCCCATCTGGCAGCCTCAGTTGCCATCCCTATTCTAAATGAATGACCCGAGTACCCCTTGCATCCCATATCCACCTTCCCTAAGCACCGTCTAAACACCGCGGCAAACTGATAATGGGAAAGAAACGACCCATCCTGATGAACCAACAATGGAGCCAACCCCGAATCCGAACAATATTCCCACATGCAACGCACAGGACACATGAAACATTCCGGGATCTCAAACAACACTACCTTGCGACCCCTCCCTTCCACATCCGTTTTAGATCGTATTATAACCAATTCTACCCTGTCCGGAAATACATCAACATCATCTCTCAGTAAACCCCCTACTCTACAAACCGAAGGACAAACTAGCTCCCCCAACCGCAAAGCCCTAAAAAACGCTAACGAGAAAGCCAAGTGAAACAACCCCGCTTCCTCCAGCAAGCTACGGACCCTATCCAATTGCTCACCCAAATGCAACAGTAACGCGAAAGACACAGGCCGCCGATCATCACTTCCCCCTTTTTCCCTGCGCCAACCCTTCAAAGCCCGCGCTACCAAGAACGATTTAGTGAAATCAAACATCTTCCTAACCCGAAACCCAAATGCTAACCCCGCCATTCATCTTTGCTACAGACCAACCCTCGTCCCTACAGTGGCCTATAAACAACAACAGTGCGATCTCCAAATCTCCCTCTCCCACCCCCAAATTAGCCATCCACTCCTCCCACCGCCGCCAAGCTTTCGAATACAGCTCCCACGTACCAAGCGCCAGTGAAGACCGGATAAGACCCATCACTGTAACTCCAGCACTTCCCAAAGACAGGTTGGGCACTCCAGCCCCACTTCCGCTGCTCCCGCAGTCAGCTGACGGAAACGGTCCCACTACGAATGAGAGAGAGCATCAGCAATGCCGTTGTCGACCCCAGGCACATGAACCGCCACCACCCATGCGTTAATCAACAAACACTCTAACACCAACTTCTGCAGCAGCCGAACTACTAAGTCCGAAGAGGCCGACAACCCATTAATCGCTTGCACTACCCCCAGGTTGTCACAGTGGAACCGGATCTTTTTATTTAGAAAAACCTCCCCCCACAACATCACCGCCACCACGATCGGGAAGAGCTCTAACAACGCCAAATTTTTAACCCAACCCTTTAAAAACCAACTGTCCGGCCAATTTCTGGCACACCATCCCCCCCACAATATACGCCATAACCTTAACCCCTTGCTGCATCAGGAAAGAAATCAAAATCGAAGAAATCCACCATCTCGTCCATGAACAAGGAACGACCATTATATCTTTCAAAAAATGAGCCCCAAACCAATAAGTCTGCCCTCAGCTCCCGCCCCAACCTAATGAAATGATGAGGCGCCTGAACCCCCGCCAACCGCCTGCTGAAAATCCGGCCCATGGGCATAATGCGACACGCGAAATATAAGTTTACCCAGGAGCGACTGAAGTTTCCGCAACTGTATTTTTTTTAACCGCTCCGTCCGCGCCACCTCCTGTTTCAAGTCTACTAACTTATCCAGAGGAAGCCTACATTCCATGCGATCAAAATCAATTTCAATCCCGAGAAAGCTCAATTTAGTCGTGGGGCCCACGTATGCAACAAAACCCAACAAACCCTCAACTCCGGAGGGCCGACGCAAAGAAAATCGCCCAGATAGTGAAAAACACCCAGACGAATCTCTGACCGCCTATTCTAAAAAGGAACTAAACAACTCAAAATATGCGCACGACAATGAGCAGCCCATCGGTAAACCCTGATCCACAAAAAAAACCCCATTCCAAAAACAGCCCAAAAGATGCAGACTATCCGGATGTACCGGCAAGAGCCTAAATGCCACCTCGATATCAATCTTTGCCATTACCGCTCCCCTACCGAACCGTTTCACCCATGCCACTGCCGCGTCAAACGACGTATAGACCACCGGGCATAAGGCCAGGTCAATACCGTTGTTAACCGACGTTCCCTTAGGGAAGGACAGGTGGTGAATCAAACGGAATATATTAACTTCCTTTTTTGGGACCACCCCCAACGGGGATACCCGCAAATCCAACAGGGGTGGCCCCACAAAAGGGCCAGCCATCCTCCCTAGCCTAACCTCCTTTTCCAACTTTTCCGTAACCACCTCTGGGTGCTCAATTGCCGAACGCAAATTATTTGTAACTAACCTAGCGCCAGACGGAACAAACGGAATCCGAAAACCCAGCGCAAACCCCTCCCTTAACATCCCCGCAGCCCGCCTATCAGGATACCTAACGAGAAACGGTTGCATCTTTTCCAGACGAACTGGCGTCTCCCCCTTTTCCAGAACCCTTCCCCTCTCTCTGACTGCCGCCACTAAAACACTGTGCCGCCCCATGGGAACCACCGCAAGTGGAGCACTCGTGCTTAAACTTGCACTTGGCCCCAAACTTGCATCCACCCTCATTAAACAAGAAGCATAGCCACTTCTCGGAAGCCGCTGCAAAACCTGACTGCCCCCCTCCCCCGACCTCATCCCGAAAGGACTGCCCCGCTCTAACTGGTGCCGTCACTTTTAACCACAAGACAATGTCCTTGTGGTCCCATCTAATACCCTGACGCACCGCCTTCGGCTGCCTGAATTGCTCATCATACCTCAGCCATGCTAAACCCCCGTAAACCCTATGCGCTTCCCCAATGACATCCAGGTAGCAAAAAAGAGCGGAACAACATTCCGTCTCTTTTTCACCAATTGCGCTCGCCAGTATCGCAAACGCCTGCAACCAGTTTGCAAACGTCCGCGGTATCAGCCTGTACCTGCGCTTCTCTTCGTCCTCCTTCTTGCTCCTGTCCTTCTGCACTTTATCTAAATTAAACTTCTCCTTGGGTCTCCTAACCCAAGGAAAACATTTCCACGTACTCCCCTTTCCAAATTTTGTCCCGCACCTCCTGTTTGAGGTGCGCCTCCAGAGGACCCTCGAAACAAACGTATACTTCCCCTTTCGCCCTGTCATCCAGCCGCGTCACGTCTTCCTGACCTGAGGTCCCCGTCTGCATCTGAACTGACACCGTGCTAGCCCGCACACCCAACGCCGCCGCCCCAGAGCCCCCACCAGGACTAGGCCCCCCCCCAACTCCCCACGCCGGTAACGGGGACACCCCCCCATGCCCCATTCCGCCACCAAACCTGCTAACCCCCCAACAACAGGCCCAAACCTCTACTGAGCTCTGTCTGGACCTCCCACCCCCGCAGCTAAGCTAGCACCCCACTGCCCTAAAGGTCCCCATGGCTGCTCACCTGGCTGCATGGGTGATGTGACCCCACCAGCCGCAGATCCTGGTTCCAGACCAGTCCTCTGCGCAGATCCTCCTGGGCATTCCCCCTAAGGCTATAGCCCTCAGTCCGACTTTTCTTTCCTGGGGTGCACAAGAACCTGGAGAAGGAGGTTAGACTGGGGAGGATGGTCGCTCCATGTGAGGTTCCTCTGTTGTGGGATTTGTTTCTTCACTAGAGTTCTTCAGTTAGTGATGGGTTTGAGGAATCTTGGTTTAGTGCCTCCTATTTCTTTCGAGGAGGTTGTACAATTAGTGAGGCAGACAGCCTTCCTAGTGCAGGTGGGTAGAGAATAGAAGAGATAGAACCATCTTGCTCCCAGTGTATCTAGTTTTGCTCCATGTGTTTGGTTGCTCTTTATGTTGACTTCATGGCTATTCTATGTGATTTGCTGACTCCCCGTGGACTGCTTCATTTTGGGAGCCTTCAGCATATTTTTGGAGTAGATCATTAGGCATGAGGCTGTTCCTGGGCATCTATTACTGTTCCCCACAGTGGTCGTTCTGGACTGTATTTCTAGAGACATTGCTTCTGCATTTTAGCTTCTACCTGGCAGCTAAAAAAACTGAAGGTCAATGCAAAACGTGGTTACGAGAACATGGATTCCATGGAAATGGAGTGGCGTCTGGCTGTGGAGCAACTGGTGGATCTGCAGTGGTCAGTGCTGGAGGCTCTGCTCGACAGCCCCTGCAGTAATTGTTGGTTACATTGACTTTCCAGGGCCTTATGTCCTGCAGTGGTTTATCCCAGGCATTGCCTCAACCCCTGACTTCACTCAACATGAAGAGAGCACAGAGCAAATTTATTGGTGTAGAGCGTCTTAAGATTGGTTTTTACAGAGGGGAAGGAAATTCAGACAGACATTTTCCGGTGTTTACTGATACTTCCGGGTTGTTGGTTAAGGCGCCTTCTTCCAGGATTGTTTGGCTGGATTGTTGGCTTGTGGCTTGATATGCAGTAGGAGGTCCCACAAGCAACTTGTGTTTCTTAGAGGGCTTTCCTATACTCGTTGCCACTGAATTGTGGGCTCCGGGGATGGCCAGTCAGTCTGCCTGCTTTCATTGCCATCAATAGCTTGTCTGACAGTTCTCCTCCATTGCACCAGTTGTTACGTTGATCCTGCTGCTGTTGTCCTGGAGCATTTTGTCCAGGACCACGTGTTCCACGTGTGGTTAATGAAATTTATGGAAACCTTCCTCATTTGCACTTTACAGATTGAAGAAATTGCCTGCAGTGATGGATCCAGATTTAGCCCCATGTCCACGGCAGTTGTGGAATGTGGTTATTTATCATTTCTTGGATGAGTAAAGAGATCATTGGCACCAGCGACATGGGTGACCTACTGTGGTTTGGAGTTGAGTGGCCCACGTGTGTGATGCTGGCGGTTTGTGACTGCCACATGTATCTGTTGCTGACAATGGCCATAGTACTGTTTGCCCATGTGCCAACCTCAGCTTCTTAACCTTGTTGACCCTTCATTGCCTGACCTCTACCTGTTACCTGTGTTTACCCTGGGCTGTCCGCCTCGACCTTTGGTCAGTTTACTAACTTGCACAAACTCTGCCTGCCCTGACCTCGGCTTTTCCATGACTATAGTTTTGCCGAAATCCTCAGTGCTCCATATTGGTATCTCTCACCCCTGTAGGTCAGTAATCACTGAACAGAGAACAATCCAGGATGTAGTGGCCTGGTGGTTCCCCTGCAACGAAATCCAAATCCCTTTAAGGATGAAGACCAGGGCCACTGAGGAGTAGCCTCAGGCCAAATCTGCCCAGTATCCGCTTCCTGTACAGTATCCCTTATTTTCTTTCCTTTTTGTTCTTTCATTTCGGATTGGACTGCTGAAAGACGCTGGGCTGGAAGACTCTGCCGTCTGCAGGATTGTAAATGGTACCTTATATTTACATGTCTGTACCCGGAGAGCCTGTACAACAATTTAAGGGGTGCGAGTCCCTGATATGTTGTGACCATTGGCCACTGAAATCTGAGTAGAAATTGAAATTTCACCACCCACTGTGCAATAACATCTACAAAACACCTGTGCTCAGCTCATATCCTGCAACCTCCCAGGATAGGAGCTGAGCCCCGCGATTGGCCAGCGCTCCAGCCTGGGAGAAGGAGACGCCCAGGGCAAAAGAAGATGTCTCCGCCCCAGGCAAAAATAGGCGAAGAGCGCGCCGGTACCGGGGTCTACAGAGGACAAACGGAGTGGCACCCAGGGATACAAGTAAGTGCAGGGTCATCCCTGGGTGCCGCTCTGCATGTATATACATTTGCTTCATAAACTGTGGACCAGTGAAAGGTCCCCTTTAAGATTCATTATATGAATTTAAGGTAAGCTCAATGACACAGCAGAATTAACAACAGGCATAGAGTTAAGCTGTTGTTGCTGCCCAGGAGTCTTAACCAATCACAGCCAGACTCACACTGAGCAGGAGTCTTGACCAATCACAGCCAGCCTCACACTGAGCAGGAGTCTTGACCAATCACAGCCAACCTCACAGTTTGCTTACAGTTCCACTAAATTGCAACCAAATTGCATAAAAGCATTCAAACTACGTACAAACTACTCAAACTACGTAAATCATATCAAACTGCTCCTACCAGATCATATTGAACCATAAAAAGCAAACCAATCTGCGAATAGTTCAAACAAACTGCTAAAAGCAATTGTATAGAGAACTGCAAACCAAGTAGAGCAAGTAGAGCTATTGGTTAAACGTCAGATATACCTCTCAGAGAGATTATAAAGTGCTTAAATAACTTACTGAAGAGAGAAATATATCCACCATTTTATGTTGAATGACAAGATTGAACAGTTGAACCACCATTTTGTGATAATTTATTCAACACGTGTTTTGTACATGGACTATCTGCTGCAGAGGTGGCAGTGTTATATATGAAGAAAAGTTGAAGTTAATAAAGAAGTTATCTTAAGCATTTGGTGTGCTCTTTAAGCCTACTGTTTCCATAGAACTGCACTAGAAGAATTAAAAGCAGAGTAACAGAAAGTCTGAATGGACTAAAAAGTTAGAGATATCAAAATACTTCTAATGCCACAGCGCAAAAGGCACTTCATAGTGCTGCGCCTTACACAGTGGAACTATTACCCTCAGAAGGCGAAGCGATAGCGCTCCTCAACTTGTACAGTAAAGAGCGCATTAGAGCAGCGGAGCGCCAGCATATACTGCCACACAGCAACTGTTCCCTGAGTAAGCAAGCAAAGACACCTCAACGGAGCTACCATAGAGGCCATAGAACGTGTGTATTAGTCAGACTGCAGCCTTAAAGAGGCAGTACGGCAAAGGCAAGATAGTCAGAGAAAGAGCTCCAACCCTCCTGCGATCCCTAGAGAGAGAAAGACGCATGGTCAGAGGCCAAAGTCCAGAGCTAGAGTGCCTGCACCGCTATCCATGAAGATGCCACATGTTGCAATCAGCTTTTCCTGCCATTAGGCCCAAAGCCTGCAGCAGCGTATCCAAGCCAGTGCATCGCAAGTCAGCGCAGAGCATCGCAAGTCAGCGCAGAGCATCGCAAGTCAGCACAGAGCATCGCATCACATCAAGAAAAGACAGGTCTCGTTTAAGACTGAAATTTGTTCCAGCAACCTTCAGATCGCAGTATCCTGCTCTTCAGAATAAGGTCAGAGCTTTCCTTTTATTACTTATCATTGCACATAGGTTTTGGCATAAAGAGACATTTTCGTGTTCAGGAATAAAATACTTTAAAGTAAAACAAAGGACATTCTGTTGTACACGGACTCTAAAGCATTTAAAGTGAAAGTCATTTATTTCTGCATTTGTCAGTTCTGCATTTAAAGTGACAGGCATCTTATTATTTGTATTGATTGTTATAGCATTTAAAGTAAAATGTCTGAGCCTCGTATTACCATGCCGCTGTTAGAGGATACAAAGGTAGATAGGAGAGAAGGTGAAGAGCGAGAGAACCTGTCTGAGATAGAAGAGTCTGATGCAGCGTTAGTCTTGCCCCAAACAAATATATCCCAAACAAATGAACTAAGACGTTCATCACCTGCCAGAGAACCGACCCCAAAGGTGCTGGAAAATTTGGAGCAAGAAGCAGCATTAAAAGAGAAAAGGTTCACCCGAATGTATAAGAGGTGGAAAGTATACATTAAGGACATTCGTGGAAAGCGGAAACAAGAAAGTATAAAAGGGAACTTGAGTGACGTGGTAGAGACGGCAGAAGAATCTGAATAAGAGCTTATGGCAGCATATGTCAACCTGCGGTCCCAGGATACTGTAAAGAACATGGACACATGTGCTGTGGTCACTAAAGATTTAGTAAAGCTCATGAGAGAACTATCATCTGCAGCTAACTATGATGACGTTAAGGCAAGAAAGAGAATGACCAAGCTTTTTATGAGAGACTATGCTAGGTCCTTAGGTGGAACCAGAATCTCAAGTGGGACTTCCTTCGTTAGCAGAAGTGCCAGCCACATATCAGAGTCCTCAAGTACTTCAGCCGAAAGAAAGGAATCAGCTGAACAACTTGCTGCCAAGAGGGCAAAAATTTAGATAGAAGCTGCCATAGAGGCGCAGCACCAACGGATGAAAAGTCTGGAAAGGCAGAAAGAAGTTAAGATTATAGAAGCCAGACTTAGAGTACACAAAGAGGATATGAATCAGAGTGATCTTAGGTACAAATCTGTACTAAGTGAAGACTCCTACTTTCCTTCATACACCCAGGAGGATGGAAGGAAATCTCCAGCACTTAGTGAGAAAAAAAGTCATTATCCTTCCATCCTTGCTCAGAAAGATAAGGAGAGGCCTAGTCCAGTGTTAGTAAAAAGGTGTGAATTTACTTTCTATTTCTACCGGAAAAGATGAAGAAAGGGACTCGCCTAATTCAGAACTAAGTGAGAAAATAGAACTGGATGATCATATTCCAAGATGTCAATGCTCAGGAGAGTGTCACAACTATCGTCCCAGCTAGACAACAGAGAACAGTCCTCGCTAGACTTCCCCCTTCCGGAACCCACTGTATTTTCAGGAGACGTACTAAAGTTCCTAGAGTGGAAGGCAAGTTTTGAAATGATCGTCAAGTATCATTGCTTTAGTCCAGTCACCAAGTTATTCTAGCTACAGAGATCTGTTGGTGGAGAAGTCAAGTAAGTTCTTGAAGGAAACTTGTATAGAAATGACGCCGAAGCCTAGAAGCAAGCTTGGGAAAAATTGAATGCAAGACCTGGTCCTCCTTTCTTACTACAAAGAGCTTTTAGAGAGAAATTGAATAACTGGCCTAAAATAGGTCCTAAAGAACACTTCAGACTCCAAAAGAATGGTGATTTCCTGCAAGCATGCAGCAATGCCATCCCAGATGTAAGAGGACTAGAAGTACTGAACGACTATGTAGAAAACCACGGGATGCTAGCTAAGCTACCTGAAGAAATGGCTTCTAGATGGAATCGCTGTGTGACTGAACAATTCGATCTAGGCAAGAACTTTCCAAGTTTTAAAGAGTTCTCATAGTTTGTCAATGAGGAAGCATGGATAGGATGTAATCCGGTAACATAATCTTAAAATGTCTTAAAATCCTTAGAAGAAAGGCCTGAGAGAGATATAAGACGCGCAAGAGCAACTAGCTTTGCAACCAACACAGCAGCTAAAGGTCTAGATACCTACGAGAACAAGTTCAAAGTCACTGCTGGGGTAATTAGAGAGACAGAACCGACAAATCTTCAACCCATCTTCAAGTGTGTGTCCTGTGGAGAGAACCACTCCATACACAAGTGCCAACAATTGAAGGAGAAGTCCCCAGAAGAAAAGAAAACATTTGTACTTTATAACCAACTGTGTTTTGGATGTCTAAGAAAAGGCCATGTTACTGAGGAGTGTAAGAAAAGGGCCACATGCAGCGTTTGCTAAGGACGCCATCCTACACCGCTACATGAAGAGCGTCCAAAGAAGGATAAATCCTCAATACCTGAAGATGCTGAGGAAGAAAAGAAAGTGTCGGTATTCTCTTGCAGAGTGAGGGAAGGAGAAAGCAATGGCACATCAATGGTTGTAATAGTGTGCATTTCAACTCCTAAAAGGAGGAACAAGAAGGAGGACGGAGATACAGATAGAGAGCCAGCAGAATACAGAAAGAACTTGTTTGGAGCAGCATCGTCTCCAGGTTGCACCATATATGGTATGACTTACCTGGCCAATCAGAATGAAAAGGATTGCCCATCAGTAGCTAATTTTCTGAAGAAAAACTTTTATGTAGATGATGGTCTCATAAGTCTAGAGTCCACAGAATCTGCAATCAAACTAGTGAAAGAAAGCCAAGAGTTATGCACCTTCACAAATTCATCTCAAACAACAGAGAGGTATTGGAATCCATTAGTGACTCTGAACGTGCATCAACAAGGAATGGAATCATTCCGCAGTGGCTTCTATATTTGATCCATTGGGATTCTTGGCCCCAGTAATCCTCAGAGCAAAATAAATACTGCAAGAATTATACAGACAGAAGTTAGGATGGGGCGAGCCCATACCTGAAAATTTGAGGTCAAGATGGGAGAGTTGAATAAGAGACTTGCAAAACTTGAGAGAAGTTCGAATACCCAGATGTTTTGTACCTCATGATTTTGGAAAGTACAAGAAAATAGAGTTTCATCATTTTTCAGATGCCAGTAGTTATGGTTATGGTCAGTGCTCCTACATCAGAGTGATAGGAGAAGAGAAGATACACTGTGCTCTGGTTATGGGAAAGGCAAGAGTTGCTCCCACCAGTATTCAGACAATACCAAGACTTGAAGTGACAGCGGAGGAAGAATGAAAGCTGAAGAAACAGTCATAAGACTTATTCAACAGAGATTCTACAGTGAAGAGTTGAAGAGACTTAGTCAAGAACCTAGAAGGTTTCCCAACAACCACCCATTGTACAAGTGTAATCTTCTTCTGCAGGACGGTATACTGAAGGTGGGCGGGAGACTGGAAAATGCATTGTTACCTGGCAGAGTGAAGCTTCCAGCAATTCTACCCAAAAACTCTGCCTTCACAAGATTGATTATTGATCACTACCACAACAAATCTTGCATCAAGAAAGAAGCTTTACCCAAAGCTGTTTGAGAGAATGTGGTTACTGGATTGTGAAAGGAAGCAAAGTTATAGCAAAGTATATAAGGCTTTGTTCACATCACCGTTTAGGAGCAGGAAAACGGAAAGGACGAAGAAGGCCCATAACTGACACCAAACTGAGCCGAACGGAGCCTAAGGACCCCATAGCCTATAATGGGGTCCGTTACGTGTCGGCTATGAAGATGATTTTTAAGCGTCCTGCATGCACAACTTTTGTCTCCGCTTAAAAATCATCTTCTGAGCGGAAACATAACAAACCCCACTATAGTCTATGGGGTCCTAATGGCTCCATTTGGCTCAGTTTGGTGTCAGTTATGTGGATTTTCCGTCCTTTCCGTTCTCCTGCTCCTAAACGGAGCAAGAGAACGGAAAGGCTGAGCGGTGATGTGAACAAAGTCTATATGTGTAGTCTGCAGAAAGGCACGTAGATCTACCGAAGAGCAAAGAATGGTAGATTTACCGGCAGATCGTGTACACCCATCACCACCATTTCTTTATAGCGGAATGGATTGTTCGGGCCCATTCATCACCAAACAAAACTGCAAGGCGTACAAGAGATATGGACTAATATTTACATGTCTAAGCTCAGGGGGGTTCCCCTGGAAATGTTAGAAGATATGTCAACTGACGCATTCAATGCCTTGAGATGTTTCATAGCCATTAGAGGTACTGTCAGAGAGCTTAGATATGACCAAGGATCTCATTTTGTCAGAGCAAAGAACGAATTGAGGAAAGCTCTAAAGGAGATCGATAAAGAAAAGTAACTGAGTATTTGTTAGATAAACTGTGTGATTTTCACATGAATGTTCCAAGTGCAAGCCATACAGGAGGAGTTTGGGAAAGACAAATCAGAACTGTAAGAAATGTGTAAGTTCAGTGCTGAAAAAGAACGCCGGAAGAATGGATGATGCTTCACTTAGGACCCTGTTCTATGAAGTAATCTCTATTGTTAACAGTCGTCCACTTACAGTTGATAACAACAACGACCCAAGAAGTTTGGACCCTTTAACTCCCAACCATCTACTTCACCTTAAGTCTGATTACATACAGCCACCGCCTGGCAAGTTCACCAAGGAGGATGTAGCGGACTGGACCCTGTACCAGAGTCTGCCCCAGTTTCCTGGAGGGGACTGCTTGCTCGCCTCCTGCCCTGCGACTATGGCCCCATGTATGCTTGTCCTGTTTGAGCGGTGATGCCCCAGATAGCTCTGCTATGGAGCCCATTCGTATAATGAAAGACTATGGGAAAGACTTTAGCTCCATGGCAATTGAACTGGATATGTGTGGTCTGAGCGCCATTCAATAATGTGCGCTCAGACCTAAGCCATGTGGGGATATGTTAAATGTCTGTGTACTGTAAAGGGTGGGACATTGTATATTGAATAGTGATGTCCGTCCTATTGTCCCCACGTGTGTATTGGCGATTTCTCTTTGTCCTTAGAGATAATTGAATGACTCCTCGGTTGTCTCCAGGACAGAAGACATTGTGTATTCTCCTGCCTGTGATGATTACAGTAACCCGTGTAGGGTAATTGTATCACAGGCAGAGGGGAGGGATATGCTGGGGGTGTGTCCCTATTGTCCCATTGTATGTGATTGGCTGCTGTATCCCCTGTGTCTCAGTCTTCCTTCTGGTCCCCTAGGGGAGTGTCCACCAGGTGGGAGACCTGCATAAATACCCGGCAGGTAGCCCTCAATAAAGTTAGAGTTCCTGTTTAACCCTCAAAGTGAAGTGTCGTCTCATTATTGGGGGAGGATTTATTGCATGCTGTTCCAGTTTGATTGCTAGGAGTGCAAACCTATTCGTATGGTTCCTATTCAACTGTCTACAGCATTCAGAGGCTTGAGAGGATTCATATGCTTCTCAGGTTCGGTGATTGAGGTGTCTGCTAGAGTGCTTGGAGTCCTCAGGAAACGCTAGGAGCATCCTTTAACGGAGGTACCCAGTCGGGGTGCCCGTCGATCCGTTACATTGGTGGCAAGCGGTGGGATGGCGTCGTCGTGCGAGGTAAAGCAGCTCAGAGACACCGTTCGTGGATTTACAAATTGAGGGCGACGCTAGGGTTCATACAGCGTCCCTATCTACAGAAAGATTTGGGAAAATGGGGTTCGTGGACCCCTGGGCAGCACACACACCTGAGAAAGAGAGTGAATTGGAATGGAGAGATAATGCCCGGAAAGAATTATGGTACGATGCCCTGGAGGAAGTCCAGTATCAACGGCAACAGCGCCTTCCTGGTGTCGCATACCAGTTGGAGGAGCAAATGGCCTGGCGGATGCCGCTTCTGGGAGACCAACCCGGAGGGCAGCAGGTAAGACAACTTGAGTACCTCGTGGAAAGGGAACTGAGCCTGGATGCCTCATACCGGGCACTGTGGTGGTGCACTGTCCAGCCAGAGACGTGGAGGGCAGAGGGCATCCAGCCAGAGGGGGAGAACTACACGAGCCCTGGCCTGTTGTGGAAAGCCTTAGCGGAGGACGTCTCCTTCGGCAGTTCAGCAGAGTCACGGTACTGGGCTATCTATCATTACCGAAGTGAGATGCTACGGGGCCCGAGATCTATTGGACTGGGAGAAGATCTCCGCCGTTTCGTTGCCATGGAACGAGAGCTGGAGATGGACTATGTGGAACTACTCAACTCATGTCAGCCACAAAGCATAGACGCAGAACAGGAAAACTGGGTGGCGGACCCAGACCTGCCAGCCTACAGCTGGGAAAACGTGGCAGAGGTACCCCCTGCTTTACTACCAACTGCAGAAGTAGGGGACCTCATAGACTGGTCCTGGAGAGACCAGATGGCAGGTGGAGATGGGACCGAGATCTCTCTACCGGCCCTACAGGGATGCTGGGCAGTCGGCCCAGATCACCAGCGACAGTGTGTATCCCAGGGAGCTGAAGGTGCCGTCCTTGCTCCCCAGCGGCAGTGGGTGTTACATGGAGCTGAAGGTGCCGTCCTTGCTCCCCAGCGGCAGTCTACAGTACAGGGAGAGGAGCTTGTTACCCCCTCTGCCCAGCAGCAGTCTACTGTTCAGGGAGAGGAGCTGGTTACCCTCTCTCCCCAGCAGAAGCATAACCCACCAAGGGGAGACACTAAGCCCCTCACCAGCGCAGATGGGACCGCGGTCTCTGCGCCCAAGCTACAGGGAGTACGGAGGGTCAGCCCTGCTCCCCAGCGGCAGAATCTTTTACCAGGAGGGGAGAGTCTTGTCCCTCCTCCCCAGCAGCAGCCTAGCCCACCAAGGGGAGACAGTAAACCCTACCCCACAACAGTGCAGATGGGACCATAATCTCTGCACCTGCACCACTGGAGATATGGACAGTCTGTCCTGGTCCCCAACAACAGGACAAGGTATTGGAAGAAAAGGCGGTTTGTTTTCCCATAATACAAGAGAGGACGTTGCAGGGGGAGGAGCCTGTTACCCCTTCTCCCCAGCAACAGCTTTATCCAACCAGGAGAGAGGACACCCTGGTTACTTTTTTCCCAGACTATGGATTTCCCACTGGATACATGTGGCAGGAGAACACCAGGACAGCTACACCGGGTAAGAAAGGCCGACCGACTATCAGAGCCCCAGACCGATTAGAGGTCTGGAGTCTGGATAGTCTCTTTGGTAAAGGGGAGAAATGTAGCGGACTGGACCCTGTACCAGAGTCTGCCCCAGTTTCCTGGAGGGGACAGATTGCTCGCCTCCTGCCCTGCGACTATGGCCCCATGTATGCTTGTCCTGTTTGAGCGGTGATACCCCAGATAGCTCTGCTATGGAGCCCATTCGTATAATGAAAGACTATGGGAAAGACTTTAGCTCCATGGCAATTGAACTGGATGTGTGTGGTCTGAGCGCCATTCAATAATGTGCGCTCAGACCTAAGCCATCTGGGGATATGTTAAATGTCTGTGTACTGTAAAAGGTGGGACATTGTATATTTGAATAGTGATGTCTGTCCTATTGTCCCCACGTGTGTATTGGCGATTTCTCTTTGTCCTGAGAGATAATTGAATGACTCCTCGATTGTCTCCAGGACAGAAGACATTGTGTATTCTCCTGCCTGTGATGATTACATTACCCATGTAGGGTGATTGTATCACAGGCAGAGGGGAGGGATATGCTGGGGGTGTTTCTATTGTCCCATTGTGTGTGATTGACTGCTGTATCCCCTGTGTCTCAGTCTTCCTTCTGGTCCCCTAGGGGAGTGTCCACCAGGTGGGAGACCTGCATAAATACCCGGCAGGTAGCCCTCAATAAAGTTAGAGTTCCTGTTTAACCCTCAAAGTGAAGTGTCGTCTCATTATTGGGGGAGGATTTATTGCATGCTGTTCCAGTTTGACTGCTAGGAGTGCAAACCTATTCGTATGGTTCCTATTCAACTGTCTACAGCATTCAGAGGCTTGAGAGGATTCATATGCTTCTCAGGTTCGGTGATTGAGGTGTCTGCTAGAGCGCTTGGAATCCTCAAGAAGCGCTAGGAGCATCCTTTAACGGAGGTACCCAGTCGGGGTGCCAGGCGATCCGTTACAGAGGATTTATATGCCAATAGGAGATGGCGAAGAGTTCAATATCTCTCAGAACAGTTTTGGAATAGATGGAGAATAGAGTACTTAGCCAATCTGATGGCAAGAAGTAAATGGCAAACACCCAGAAGAAACGTCCAAGTTGGTGACAGAGTGTTAGTGAAAGAAGAAGATTTACCTAGAAGTCAATGGAAATTGGCCAAAGTCCTAGAAGTTCAAAAGGACGAAAACGGACTAGTAAGAAGAGTGTTGTTACAAATAGGAGACTCAAAACTTGACAAGAAAGGAAGACGTCTCACTATCCACTCAAGTTGGAACGTCCTATACAGAAGTTAGTTCTACTTGACAGTGATAAAAGACACCTAGAAGTTGGGAACCTGATGGAAAATTCCCCACATTCATGTTTAAGTGCTACTACAGAGAACATAGAATTATAGGTAATTTTGGTGGGAGTGTAGCTGGCCAGCTAAGACCTGTCCGAGGTTACTAATATGACTTACATGTGTATACAGCTAGACCTGCCAATAACCTCAATACAGTTCATATATTTATATGTTAAAGACAAAAGCAGAGTTATTTACTGTGACTTCATGTTTTGGATGTCATGTAACAATTATATATTGTGTTCACAGAAGCAGAAAGATAATATGCCTTAAAGATTTATTATATGACACAGCACAATTATTAGCAGAAAGCATAGAGTTAAGCTGTTGTTGCTGCCCAGGAGTCTTGACCAATCACAGCCAGCCTCACACTGAGCAGGAGTCTTCACCAATCACAGCCAGCCTCACACTGAGCAGGAGTCTTGACCAATCACAGCCAGCCTCACACTGAGCAGGGGTCTTGACCAATAGTCTTGACCAATCACAGCCAGCCTCACACTGAGCCTGTGTGGGAAATCCCCTAGCTGGAATCATTATTCACCAGAGAGAGGAGATGAACAGACACACCGTTCCAGTCAGAGCTGAGTTTTACGGAAGCAAAGAGGCCAAAATAGGTATTTTAAACAGTTACGATATGTTCCTATTGTTAGTATTGTGGTTAGAGCTATATACTGACCAAATTGCATAAAAGCATTCAAACTATGTACAAACTACTCAAACTGTGTTCAAATCATACCGAACTGCTCCTACCAGATCATACTGAGCCATAAAATGCAAACCAATCTGCGAATAGTTCAAACAAACTGCTCAAAGCAATTGTATAGAAAAAACTGCAAACCAAGTAGAGCAAGTAGAACTATTGTTTAAACCTCAGATATGCCTCTCAGAGAGATTATAAAGTGCTTAAATAACTTAAAGAAAGAATACAGATACTGAAGAGAGAAATATATCCACCATTTTATGTTGAATGACAAGATTGAATAGTTGAACCGCTATTTTGTGATACTTTATTAAACACATGTTTTGTACATGGACTATCTGCTGCGGAGGTGGCAGTGTTATATATGAAGAAAAGTTGAAGTTAATAAAGAAGTTATTTCAAGCATTTGGTGTGCTCTTTAAGCCTACTGTTTCCATAGAACTGCGCTAGAGGAATCACAGAGTAATAGACAGTCTGGTTGGAGTAAAATTCAGAGATATCAAAATTCTTCTAATGCCACAGCGCAAAAGGTACTTCATTGTGCTGCACCTGCCACAACATGTGGCGGTGCCAGGTCTGTGCGGTAAAACCTTAGAAATACATTGGTTCCTCTACAGCTGATATCCTGAGATTGTCATACTTATCAGGACCGGTCACAATATATGGGAGACACGGTCTATGATGGTCACACCGGTACTACGGATACTCACAGAGCACGGAGACCGCGTAGGGCTCACTGAAGTCCTTACTGACGGGGTTCTGAGCGCCACACTGGTATTCTCCCGAGTCTCCTCGTGTAATGCTGGAGAAGGTCAGCGTCTTGTGATCTTCTGATAGTTTGGCTCCAGAGGAGATGCTGGTACCACGCCTGGTCCATGTGATGGTCACAGCATGTGAGGTGACACAGGTCAGGGTGAGCGGCTCATTTTCCTTGGGTTGGGGGGTGGACGCGGTGATTTTAGGTTTAGTGACCGGCTCTGTGAATGGAGGAACATAGGAGACAATTATCATACAGAGGATTTCATATTTACATGAGAAGTAATAAACGTAGTAGAAGCTCGTGTGTCTCAGGTAACATTTACCTACCATGTAGAAATTACTCTAATATAGTCCCTTATTCTAGACCTTCCCCTAACAGAGCAGAAAGCATCCATAGCAATGTCCAAAACACATCAGTCCAGCGCCAGAATGGATAGTTCTACACAGCAAACACTTTTCTAGTAAGTGTAATAGAGGAACAGAGAAAACACCCGTAACAATCAGGACCTGCAGCTGCTGACTAATACAACCATTAAAGGGGGGGGGGCACCATAAATAAAAAAAACTAAAGAAGCCACGGGGTGTGTGTGACACGTGTACTGTGTAGAGGTCATTGTTCTAATGTGTTCGGCCGAGCATGCTCCCATTGATGAGAGGCTGTGTGGGCGGAGCAGCTGCAAAGTGAAAGTAAAACTCCCAGCATGCATCACAGCAAGCAGCTCCAGAGGAGCGGTCACATGACATCCCTGGCCAACTCTGAAACCATAGTAACGACAGCACCTCGGGTGTCATTTCACCAGTGCTCTAGGCCTCGTAGCCTGTCCATGCTCGTGAACAGCAGGTCCGCAGCGGGCACCAGTCATGTGCGCACTCATTAGTGCAGCCTTTACCTCCACCGCCGCTTGTATTAATTTACAAAATAGAAAGCAAAAAATACAGCAACGCTCCCTGCTGACTGGAGGACAGGACCTCAAAGACGTCATCACGCTGGAGGCAGGTCCTGTTCGGAGCTTCCCGTCAGCGCCAGCAAGTGGAGGATTTTTTATTTTTTTTCTCAGAAGCAGAGAAGGGGTCACTAATGGGGGCATTATTCTTACTGGGGGCACTAATGGGGGCATTATTCTTACTGGGGGCACTAATGGGGGCATTATTCTTACTGGGGGCACTAATGGGGGCATTATTCTTACTGGGGGCACTAATGGGGGCATTATTCTTACTGGGGGCACTAATGGGGGCATTATTCTTACTGGGGGCACTAATGGGGGCATTATTCTTACTGGGGGCACTAATGGGGGCATTATTCTTACTGGGGGCACTAATGGGGAGCATTACTCTTACTGGGGACACTAATGGGGAGCATTACTCTTACTGGGGGGCACTAATGGGGCATTACTATTACTGGGAACACTAATGGGGCCATTATTATTACTGGGGGTACTAATGTAGGGCATTATTCTTACTGGGGGCACTAATGGGGGAATTATCCTTACTGGGGGCCCTAATTGGGGCATTACTATTACTGGGGCACTAATGGCATTATTCTTACTGGGGGCACTAATGGAGGGCATTATTCTTAATGGGGGCATTATTCTTACTAGGGGCACTAACGCGGCATTATTCTCACTGCAGGCACTAATGGGGGAATTATTCTTACAGGGGATCTAATAGGGCCATTATTCTTACTGGGGGCACTAATGATGGCATTATGCTTACTGGGGGCACTAATGATGGCATTATTCTTACTGGAGGAACTAATGGGGGCATTACTATTACTGGGGGCACTAATGGGGACATTATTCTTACTGGGGGCACTAATGTGGGCATTATATCTACTTGGGGCACTAATGGGGGCATTATTCTTACTGGGTGGTACTAATGGGGCTATTATTCGAACTAGCAGGGCACTAATGGGGCTATTATTCTTACTAGGGGGGCACAAATGGTGCCACTATTCTTACTGGGGGCACTAATGGGAGCATTATTCTTACTGGGGGCACTAAAGGGGAGCATTACTCTTACTGGGAGTACTAATGGGGGCATAATTATTACATGGGGCATTAATGAGGGCATTATTCTTACTGGGGGCATTATTCTTATGGGTGGGCACTAATGGGGCCATTATTCTTACTGGGTGGTACTAATGGGGCTATTATTCTAACTAGCAGGGCACTAATGGGAGCATTATTCTTACTGGGGGCACTAAAGGGGAGCATTACTGTGTAGGGTGATTGTATCACAGGCAGAGGGGAGGGATATGCTGGGGGTGTCTGTATTGTCCCATTGTGTGTGATTGGCTGCTGTATCCCCTGTGTCGCAGTCTTCCTTCTGGTCCCCTAGGGGAGTGTCCACCAGGTGGGAGACCTGGATAAATACCGGGCAGGTAGCCCTCAATAAAGTTAGAATTCCTGTTTCACCATTAATACGGAGCCTCGTCTCGTACTTGGGGGGAATTGCTTCTTCAGAACGTTCTCTTGCCTGTTCCAGGAAAGGAGGACTTCGTATGGTTCCAGTTCGGTGGATTCCAGCGGTTGTGGGTTGCTGTGCTCTTCGCCAGGGGAATCGCCCGAACGGTATTAACCCTCACTATACCGGGTTATACCGTAACAACTGGTGGCAAGCAGCGGGATCGTTCCTACAGCCAGAAGGACAGCAACAGAAGGCACCGTGGATTTTACAATTTGAGGGCAAAGCGTGTCCCAGTACAGCACCGGTATGGAACCACTAGTGGAGTATGATGAGGGTGTCATGGATGACCGAGATGCAGTCCGCAAAGGCATCTGGTACCAGGCACTGGGTATTGTGGAGTATCTTCGGGACGAGAGGCTCCCCAAGGACGAGCAGCGACAGCAGAAGCGAGTAGCCCTGCGGATGCCCTTCCTAGGAGAGCAGCCCCTGGAAGAGTGGGTAGAAGACCTGAAGCACCTGGTAAGGCGGGAGATGTGGCTGGAAGATGCCTACCAGGCACTCTGGTGGTATGAAGCTCGGTACCTACCCCGGACAGCCGAGCATGACATGCCAGAGGGAGAGGAGTTTGATGGTCCTGGCTTGTTATGGGAGACTTTTTCAGAGCTGGAGTTTGGGAGCCCTACACAAGCCCGGTTCAGGGACCTCTTTGAGTGGCGGGAGAGCAGGTATGACTGGGACGACACTCACAAAATTGAGCAAGACCTGGTCCACCTGGTGACCCGGGAGATGGAGCTGGAACAGGACTACCAGCAGCTGTTCCACTCCAGTGAGAGGGCTCAGCGAGAGAGCAGAGTGTCAGACCCAGGTCCAGAGCCCTTCAGCTGGGAGGATATTGTGGAGGTCTACTGGGAAGAACCCCAGGTGGCCGGTGGAGATGGGACCGAGGTCTCTCCACCGGTCCTGCAGGGAATTGGGAGCCCAGTCTCCATTCCCCAGCGGAAGGCTGAGTTACAGGGGGCAGAGACAGTCGGTCCTGTCCCCCAGCGGCAGAGTCAAGTGCAGGGAATTTGGAGCCCAGGCTCCATTTCCCATCGGCAGAGTGTCCAGCAGGGAATAGAGAGCCCAGTCTCCTTTCCCCAGCAGCAGGACACTGTGTTGGGAGCGGAGACAGACGGTCTCCCTCCCCAGAGGCTGGAAGTATGTCTGGGAGAGAAGCTTGTTACCTGCTCTCCCCAGCGGCAGCCGGATTTTAAGGGAGTAGGGACAGTCGGTCCTGCTCCCCGGCGGCAGGCTAAGTTACAGGGGGCAGAGACAGTCGGTCCTGGCCCCCAGCAGCAGAGTGACTTACTGGGAGAGGAGAGCCTTGTCCTCCCTCCCCATCGGCAGAGAGTCCGGCAGGGAATAGAGAGCCCAGTCTCCTTTCCCCAGCAGCAGGACACTGTGTTGGGAGCGGAGACAGTCGGTCTCCCTCCCCAGCGGCTGGAAGTATGTATGGGAGAGGAGCTTGTTACCTGCTCTCCCCAGCGGCAGCCGGATTTTAAGGGAGTAGGGACAGTCGGTCCTGCTCCCCAGCGGCAGTATGTTTTACAGGGAATTGGGAGCCCAGTCTCCATCCCCCAGCGGCAGTTTAACGCACCAGGGGGAGACAGTAAGCCCCACAACAGTGCAGATGGTACCGTGGTCTCTGCACTCACAGCACAGGGGGTAGGGACAGTCGGTCCTGTCCCCCAGCAGCAGGGCCATTTAGCCAAAGGGGAGACAGTCGGTCTCCCCCCACAGCAGCATGGTGGTCTATCTAAAGGGGAGACAGTCAGTCTCTCCCTACAACAGCAGAGCTGTGTATCTAAAGGGGAGACAGTCGGTCTCCCCCTACAACAACCAGGCTCCAACCAGGCTCCAACCAGGCTACTTCCGTGGTAGCGCTGGCACCAGGGCAGAGTACCGCTGGTCTCTGCCCACTCAGCAACCCACTCAGGCAGTCTACCAGTCCCCCACACAGCCGTAGTGAGGCACATGGACATGGACAGGTTTATCCCTTGCTCAGGTGTAGTAACCATTTATTGTGGGTGGGCTGTACTGCTGTTTCTGTTTTGTGGGTGGGCTGCTGGACTAACAAGGGCACTGACTGGCAGAAGGTCAGATACCCTGTTAGTCTGTTTGGAAAAGGGGAGATGTGTGGCGAAACCAACCGCGCCACTGGGTTTTGGAGGGGACAGATTGCCAGCCTCTTGCCCCAGGATTATGGGCCCTCTCATCAGCCCATGCTAAACTTAAACCCCATGGCGATTTGACTGTGTTTGTGGCATCTGAGCGCTGTTTGGATATATTGAGCGCTCAGATCCAAGCCATCTGGGGATATGTTAAATGTCTGTGTACTGTAAAGGGTGGGACATTATATATTGAATAGTGATGTCTGTCCTATTGTCCCCACGTGTGTATTGGCGATTTCCCTTTGTCCTGAGAGATAATTGAATGAGTCCTCGATTGTCTCCAGGACAGAAGACATTGTGTATTCTCCTGCCTGTGATGATTACATTAACCTGTGTAGGGTAATTGTATCACAGGCAGAGGGGAGGGATATGCTGGGGGTGTCTGTATTGTCCCATTGTGTGTGATTGGCTGCTGTATCCCCTGTGTCGCAGTCTTCCTTCTGGTCCTCTAGGGGAGTGTCCACCAGGTGGGAGACCTGCATAAATACCGGGCAGGCAGCCCTCAATAAAGTTAGAATTCCTGTTTAACCATTAATACGGAGCCTCGTCTCGTACTTGGGGGGAATTGCTTCTTCAGAACGTTCTCTTGCCTGTTCCAGGAAAGGAGGATTTCGTATGGTTCCAGTTCGGTGGATTCCAGCGGTTGTGGGTTGCTGTGCTCTTCGCCAGGGGAATCGCCCGAACGGTATTAACCCTCACTATACCGGGTTATACCGTAACAATTACTCTTACTGGGAGTACTAATGGGGCCATAATTCTTTCTGGGGGCATTAATGAGGTCATTATTCTTACGGGGGGCATTACTCTTACAGGGGGGCACTAATGGGGCCATTATTCTTACTAGGTGGTACTAATGGGGCTATTATTCCAAGTAAGTGTCACACATGTGGTATCGCCGTACTCAGGAGAAGTAGGGCAATGTGTTTTGGGGTGTATTTTCACATATCTCTGTAAAAGACAACTTTTTAATTTTTTTTATACAAAGTTGTCAATTTACAGAGATATTTCTCTCACGCAGCATGGGTATATGTAAAAATACACCCCAAAACACATTGCCCTACTTCTCCTGAGTACGGCGATACCACATGAGTAACACTTTTTTGCAGCCAAGATGAGCAAAGGGGCCCTAAAACCAATGAGTACCTTTAGGCTTTACAGGGTTGCTCACAATTTAGCACCGCCCAAAATGCCAGAGCAGTAAACACACCGCACAAATGACCCCATTTCGGAAAGTAGACACCCCGGGGTATTTACTGAGGGGCATAGTGAGTCCGTGGGAGATTTTATTTTAATTTTTGCCAGAAGTTAGCAGAAATGGAAACTTTATTATTCTTTTTTTTTCCTCAGAAAGTGTCATTTTCTGCTAACTTGTGAAAAAAAATGAAATGATACATGAACTCACCATGCCCCTCCGCGAATACTTTGGGGTGTCTTCTATCTAAAATGGTGTCATTTGGGGGGTATTTATACTTTCCTGGCATTATAGCACCTGAAGAAACATGACAGGCGCTCAGAAAGTCAGAGCTGCTTCAAAATGCCCAAATTCACTTTTTTGCTCCATAGTTTGTAAACGCTATAACTTTTACCCAAACCAATAAATATACACTTATTGGACTTTTTTTTATCAAAGACATGTAGAACAATAAATTCTGACACAAACTTGAATAGCAATGTAATTATATTTGAACAATGTTACCAGAAAAAGTTAAAAATACACTTTTTTTTAGAAAATTGCAGTCTTTTTTGATTAATATCAGAAAACAAAAAATCTCAGCAGCAATGAAATAGCACCAAATGAAAGCTCCATTAGTGAGAAGAGAAGGAGGTAAAAGTCATTTGGGTGCCAAGTTGCATGACCGAGCAATAAACCGTTAAAATTGTGAAGTGCCGATTTGTAAAAAAGGAGCTGGTCACTATGGGGTATAAACCTGTGGTCCTTAAGGGGTTAAGCAACATATAAATACAAAATGACATAAAACAAATGCGTGTAAGTGAAAATACATAATTGCATGGAGGCCCTGATATAGGTAACGCCCTGGGGCGGAGTGGCCATTCAATACAATTTGCGCACTGAGATATTTAAAGAGACAGGCCTAACATACAATCCCAACGACTAAGCGAAAACAGCAAGGTCGTTTTTATCATTGAGGCCATGCGCTCCCATAGCAGCTGAGTGGATAATCCACCACGCCTCCCGTCACAACAGAGAACGTTGCCTGTCAACCACCTCTGGGCATAGCACGGACCGTTTCAATCCCTGCGAAGGAAAGGCAGCGTGGATCCCCTCCATGTTTAAGGCGCACGTGTTCTATAACTCAGGGGTGACCCCTACCGGATATAGAACGCATAGCAAGTGCATTGAACACGTAAGTGCATAAGTGGTCCTACACGTAATAAAGTCTTTCATGCGATGAGATACTCCCCCTATACGCAACCATTTGCTCTGAGAATTATAAGGACAATACGAACATCTGCCGCACTTGTGATTCCCTATAGGTCTAGTATCAGTTAGCCGGTTACTCCGCTGTTGTAAGCGAAGCGCACTGTGGACTAATTTGTCCCTCAAAGTATGACACCGCTTAAATGTCACTGATGGTTTATTACTGGCTGGTTCTTGTAAGTTAGCGTCATTTCTGAGGAGGTCCCAGGTATTCAGGATAGCGCGTTTTACAATCTCTGCAGTAGGGCTACATTTGAATGTGAATGCAAACCTATTCATTTTCTTATCACCACTAGGTTCCTCAACTAAAAGGTCCTCGCGTGGACGCAAACTAGCTTCATGGCTGCCAATACCTCCGTCCGTGGGTAACCCCTTGCCACCAAGCGTTCCTTCAGTTGGTGGGCTTGTCGGTAGAAACCTTGATCTCTGCTATTAATTCTCAGTAAACGGATAAACTGTCCATAGGGGACAGCATCTTTTACTGTGGATGGGTGAAACCTAGTCCGGCGGAGCAGTGAGTTGGTAGCCGTAGGTTTGCGATAACTGATGGTGCTCAAGGCTCTAAGTCTAAGAAGTCTAAAGAATTACCCCCCTAATTCAACGTGAACCTCATGTTCATCGCATTTAGTGTATTCAGGTAGGTAACAAAATCTCGGCATCCAACCTCGCTGCCCGACCACGCCAGGAACACGTTATCCACATACAGGAGAAACAGATGGATATATCTTAAAAAGGGGTTCTCCACAGAGAAGATGTAGGTATCTTCAAATACCGCCAGATACAGGTTCGCGAAAGTGCACAACACTGGCGTGCCCATCGCTGTACCTAGTACCTGACGGTACCACTGTTGGCGTTATTGGTAAGGATCAAATCCAGTGATTCCTAAATGAATTTACAAAAAACACTACTGTACCTTTGCTAGACCTGTGCAAGACCTTGGTAACAGCTTGTAACCCTAGGGCATGCGGTATCCGGGTGTAAAGACTCCCAACATCTAGGGACACGAGGCGATATTCCTCCCTCCACTAAAAAGCCTTGAGTGCCCGGAGAAAATCCCCAGTGTCCTTAAGATAAGTTGGAGTCCCATATAGAAGGGGTCTCAGGAGCCAGTCCACGTACCTTGAAATTGGCTCAGTCGCCGGCCCGACCCCAGCCACGAAGGGCAGCCAGAGGGGCTGGTCAGCAGCTTGTGAATTTTTGGGACAAAATACCATACTGGACTAATAGGGGTTTTGGGAAGCAGTTTATCCACAATATTGTTTGGCAAAAAACGGGCATCCACATATTTGTTGAGTGAACCCTCTAACTCCTCTGAGAGAGCAAGGGTGGTATCCCTCATTAAGCGCTCATATACACTAGAGTCATCCAACTGTCTCCTAGCCTCCTCCAAATAATAGTCTCTAATCATCAGGACCACATTCACTACCTTGTCGGCCGGAAGAGGCCTGCATAGCATCGCTGCCATGGAGGTAAGTATAAGTGCTTTTTTTTTTTTTATATAACGGACTATCTGTTACTGGCACATGAGGTGGGGGGTTAAAGAGGCACTTGTTACTGGCACATGGGGTGGGGGGTTAAAGAGGCACTTTTACTGGCACATGGGGTGGGGGGTTAAAAGGCACTTGTTACTGGCACATGGGGTGGGGGTTAAACAGGCACTTGTTACTGGCACATGGGGTGGGGGGTTAAAGAGGCACTTGTTACTGGCACATGGGGTGGGGGGGTTAAAGAGGCACGTGTTACTGACACATGGGGGGAAAAAGCACTTGTTACTGGCACATGGGGGGGAGAGAGGCACTTTTTACTGGCACATGGGGGTAGGGGAGAGAGGCACTTGTTACTGGCACATGGAGGGGAGAAAGGCACTTGTTACTGGCACATGGGGGAGAGAGGCACTTGTTACTGGCACATGGGGGGAGAGATAGGCACTTGTTACTGGCACATGGGGGTGGGGAGAGAGGCACTTGTTACTGGCACATGGGGGGGGGGAGAGAGGCACTTGTTACTGGCACATGGAGGGGAGAGAGGCACTTGTTACTGGCACATGGAGGGGAGAAAGGCACTTGTTACTGGCACATGGGGGGAGAGAGGCACTTGTTACTGGCACATGGGGGTGGGGGAGAGAGGCACTTGTTACTGGCACATGGGGGTGGGGAGAGAGGCACTTGTTACTGGCACATGGAGGGAGAAAGGCACTTGTTACTGGCACATGGGGAGAGAGGCACTTGTTACTGGCACATGGGGGTGGGGAGAGAGGCACTTGTTACTGGCACATGGGGGAGAGAGGCACTTGTTACTGGCACATGGGGGAGAGAGGCACTTGTTACTGGCACATGGGGGGGAGAAAGGCACTTGTTACTGGCACATGGGGGGAGAGAGGCACTTGTTACTGGCACATGGCAGTGGGAGAAATAGGCACTTGTTACTGGCACATGGGGGGAGAGAGGCACTTGTTACTGGCACATGGGGGTGGGAGAGATAGGCACTTGTTACTGGCACATGGGGGGGAGAGAGGCACTTGTTACTGGCACATGGGGGGGAGAAAGGCACTTGTTACTGGCACATGGGGGGAGAGAGGCACTTGTTACTGGCACATGGCAGTGGGAGAAATAGGCACTTGTTATTGGCAAATGGGGGGAGAGAGGCACTTGTTACTGGCACATGGGTGGGGGAGGCACTTGTTAGTATGCTGCCATGGAGGAAGGGGGAGAAATAATGTGACGTGAAGCGGGTGATGTAAAAAGGAGGGGGTGACGATGTGACATGGGGCAGGGGCCTTATTTTTTTTTTCGCCCCAGGGCCCCATTTCACCTAGAACCGGCCCTGCAAATAACTCAAGTGTGAACTCAGCCTTACAGGTAAATGTTAGCGTCAAGAAGATGCGCACTCCTTTTACACCGTCGTCAGCTGATTCCACACAGATCTCTACAGAACCTGTTCTATTAAATGCTTATACAAGTAAAGCCCCAACAGAGAGGAGAGGGTGTCAGCAGTGGAGTGGAGAGGGTGTCAGTAGTGTTGAGCGAACAGTTTGAGCATAGTTCGGGTTCGTACCGAATTTTGGGGTGTTCGGGACACGGACCCGAACCTGAACATTTTCAAAAAAGTTCGGGTTCGTTGTTCGTCGATTACTTCCCGCTTTCTGAAGGGCTGCACAGCAGCCAATCAGCTAGTGTTTTACTTCTTGCCCTTAGAGCCCATCACAGCCATGCCTACTAATGGCATGGCTGTGATTGGCCAAGTGCAGCATGTGACCCAGCCTCTATTTAAGCTGGAGTCACGTAGCGCCACACGTCACACTGCTCTGATTAGTGTAGGGAGAGGACGCAGCTTCTGCCAGGGCGAGATAGGCACGGAAAAGTCAGCAACAGCACCTAATGAACGGATCGATCTGCAGCTGAGAATCATTGAACTTCTGCTAGTTACTTGCTCACTGGTTTTTAGGCTGCACAGAGCGTTTTTCTGTCACTTATTTTCTGCGTTGATCGGCGGCCATTTTGTGACTTGTGGTGCTCCAGAAGAAGCTGCCACCAAGTCCATCAATCCATCAATACTAGTTTTTTTTTGCTATATCCTACATCAGGGGCTTGGCTGTGCTAATTCTCACCCCTAGAAGCACAGGATAGCAATTTCTATATTTTATTAAGGGGTTAAATACAATTGCCCAAATACCAATCCCCTAAATCTGGTGTTCCAGCTTTGGCTAGCCAAGTATAATACTGTCTGCTGTCTGGCAAAGGATAGATTATTTTCTGGGGTGAAATTCAATTGCCAAAACAGCAATACCCTGAATCTGGTGTCCCAGCACTGGATGGCAAAGTGTAAATCTGTCCATAATAGGATACCTTTCACCCAGGGCCTAAATACTAGGCCTACAATTGATATTCCCCTAAATCAGTGGTTACTGCTGCGCCTGGATTAGTGTAATACGCTACATAAATAATAGGCAGATAGTGTTCGGTGCCTGTAAAAAAAGGCCTGAATTTGAATTCAATACATTGGGCCAAATATTTTTTTCCTTATTGTGGTGCTTGGTGAACGGTAACAATGAGGAAAACATCTAGTAAGGGACGCGGACGCGGTCGTGGTGGTGTTAGTGGACCCTCTGGTGCTGGGAGAGGACGTGGCCATTCTGCCACAGCCACACGTCCTAGTGAACCAACTACCTCAGGTTCCAGTACCCGCCAGAATTTACAGCCATATTTGGTGGGGCCCAATGCCGTTCTAAGGATGGTAAGGCCTGAGCAGGTACAGGCGCTAGTCAACTGGGTGGCCGACAGTGGATCCAGCACGTTCAAAACATTATCTCCCACCCAGTCTTCTGCAGAAAGCGCACAGGTGGCACCTGAAAACCAAGCCCATCAGTCTGTCACATCACCCCCATGCATATCAGGGAAACTGTCAGAGCCCCAAGTTATGCAGCAGTCTCTTCTTCTGTTTGAAGACTCTGCTGGCAGGGTTTCCCAGGGGCGTCCACCTAGCCCTTCCCCAGTGGAGGAAGACATACCATGCACTGACGCACAACCACTGATGTTTCCTGATGATGAGGACATGGGAATACCACCTCATCGGAGTCCGCACGTCTCTGATGATGACGAAACACAGGTGCCAACTGCTGCGTCTTTCTGCAGTGTGCAGACCGAACAGGAGGTCAGGGAGGAAGACTGTGTGGAAGACGATGCAGAGGACGATGAGGTCCTAGACCCCACATGGAATGAAGGTCGTGCCACTGACTTTCATAGTTCAGAGGAAGAGGCAGTGGTGAGACCGAGCCAACAGCGTAGCAAAAGAGGGAGCAGGGGGCAAAAGCAGAACAGCCGCCGCCAAGAGAGTTCGCCTGATACAGGCCACCGCCACCAGGGACCGAGCACCCCAAAGGCAGCTTCAAGGGGTTCCCTGGCATGGCACTTCTTTAAACAATGTGCTGACGACAAGACCCGAGTGGTTTGCACGCTGTGCCATCAGATCCTGAAGCGAGGCATTAACGTTCTGAACCTTAGCACAACCTGCATGACCAGGCATCTACATGCAAAGCATGAACTGCAGTGGAGTAAACACCTTAAAAGCAAGGAACTCACTCAGGCTCCCCCTGCTCCCTCTTCTGCTGCTGCCTCGGCCTCTTCCTCCGCCTCGGGAGGAATGTTGGCACCTGCCGCCCACCAAACAGAGGATGTGCCAGCGACACCACCACCTGCGTCACCAAGCATCTCCACCATGTCACACGGCAGCGTTCAGCTCTCCATCTCACAAACCTTGGAGAGAAAGCGTAAATTCCCACCTAGCCACCCTCGAGCCCTGGGCCTGAATGCCAGCATTTCTAAACTACTGGCCTCTGAAATGCTGTCATTCAGTCTGGTGGACACAGACAGCTTCAAACAGCTGATGTCCATGGCTGTCCCCCAGTATGTTGTCCCCAGCCGCCACTACTTCTCCAAGACAGCCGTGCCTTCCCTGCACATGCAAGTGTCCGATAAAATCAAGTGTGCACTGCGCAACGCCATCTGTGGCAAGGTCCACCTAACCACAGATACGTGGACCAGTAAGCACGGCCAGGGACGCTATATCTCCCTAACTGCACACTGGGTAAATGTAGTGGCGGCTGGGCCCCAGGCGGAGAGTTCCGTGGCGCACGTCCTTCCGCCGCCAAGGATCGCAGGGCATCATTCTTTGCCTCCTGTAGCCTCCTCCTCCTACTCGGCTTCCTCCTCCTCTGCTTCCACCAGCTCATCCGGTCAGCCGCACACCTTCACCACCAACTTCAGCACAGCCCGGGGTAAACGTCAGCAGGCCATTCTGAAACTCATATGTTTGGGGGACAGGCCCCACACCGCGCAGGAGTTGTGGCGGGGTATTGAACAACAGACCGACGAGTGGTTTCTGCCGGTGGGCCTCAAGCCCGGCCTGGTGGTGTGCGATAATGGGCGAAATCTCGTGGCAGCTCTGGGACTAGCCGGTTTGATGCACATCCCTTGCCTGGCGCATGTGCTGTATTTGGTGGTGCAAAAGTTCATTCACAACTACCCCGACATGTCAGAGCTGCTGCATAAAGTGCGGGCCGTCTGTGCGCGCTTCCGGCGTTCACATCCTGCCGCTGCTCGCCTGTCTGCGCTACAGCGGAACTTCGGCCTTCCCGCTCACCGCCTCATATGCGACATGCCCACCAGGTGGAACTCCACCTTGCACATGCTGGAGAGACTGTGCGAGCAGCAGCAGGCCATAGTGGAGTTTCAGCTGCAGCACGCACGCGTCAGTCGCACTGCGGAACAGCACCACTTCACCACCAATGATTGGGCCTCCATGCGAGACCTGTGTGCCCTGTTGCGCTGTTTCGAGTACTCCACCAACATGGCTAGTATCGATGCCACTGTTATCAGCGTTACAATACCACTTCTATGTCTCCTTGAGAAAACGCTTAGGGCGATGATGTTAGAGGAGGTGGCCCAGGTGGAGGAGGAGGAGGATGAGGGGTCATTTTTAGCACTTTCAGGCCAGTTTGTTAGAAGTGGCTCAGAGGGAGGTTTTTTGCAACAGCAGAGGCCAGGTACAAATGTGGCCAGCCAGGGCCCACTACTGGAGGACGAGGAGGAGGTGGAGGAGGATGAGGATGAAGCAGGTTCACAGCGGGGTGGCACCCGACACAGCTCAGGCCCATCACTGGTGCGTGGCTGGGGGGATACGGAGGACGATGATGATACGCCTCCCACAGAGGACAGCTTGTCCTTACCTCTGGGGAGCCTGGCACACATGAGCGACTACATGCTGCAGTGCCTGCGCAACGACAGCAGAGTTGCCCACATTTTAACGTGTGCGGACTACTGGGTGGCCACCCTGCTGGATCCACGGTACAAAGACAATGTGCCCACTTTACTTCCTGCACTGGAGCGTGATAGGAAGATGCGCGAGTACAAGCGCACGCTGGTAGAGGCGCTCCTGAGAGTATTCCCAAATGTCACAGGGGAACAGGTGGAAGCCCAAGGCGAAGGCAGAGGAGGAGAAAGAGGTCGCCAACGCAGCTGTGTCACGGCCAGCTCCTCTGAGGGCAGGGTTAGCATGGCAGAAATGTGGAAATGTTTTGTCTCCACGCCACTGCTAACTGCACAACCACCTGATACGGAACGTGTTAGCAGGAGGCAGCATTTCACTAACATGGTTGAACAGTACATCTGCATACCCCTCCACGTACTGACTGATGGTTCGGCCCCATTCAACTTCTGGGTCTCCAAATTGTCTACGTGGCCAGAGTTAGCCTTTTATGCCTTGGAGGTGCTGGCCTGCCCGGCGGACAGTGTATTGTCTGAACGTGTATTCAGCATGGCAGGGGGCGTCATTACTGACAAGCGCAGCCGCCTGTCCACAGCCAACGTGGACAAGCTGACGTTCATATAAATGAACCCGGCATGGATCCCACAGGACCTGTCCCTCCCTTGTGCAGAATAGACATTTATAACTGCCTCCCCCTCAACCATGTATTCTTGTACTCCGGGGCACTTCTTTATTGAATCCTCTTTTTTTTTTTTAACTTTACCATGATCTTGCGGTGCAACCCAAAGTTGAATGAACCTCTCCTCTGTCTGGGTGCTGGGGCCTAAATAGCTAAAAGTGGCCTTCTCCGGTGGTGGGTGATATGACGCATGATTCCTTGCTGTGGGACCTCACTCCTCGGTCTGGGTGCTGGGCCGAAATAACTGAGAGTGGCCTTCTCCAGTGGTGGGTGATATGACGCCTTATTCCTTGCTGTGGGACCTCTCTCCTCTGTCTGGGTGCTGGGCCGAAATAACTGAAAGTGGCCTTCTCCAGTGGTGGATGATATGACGCATGATTCCTTGCTGTGGGACCTCTCTTCTCTGACTGGGTGCTGGGGCCGAAATAACTGAGAGTGGCCTTCTCCAGTGGTGGGTGATATGAGGCATGATTCCTTGCTGTGGGACCTCTCTCCTCTGTCTGGCTGCTGGGCCGAAATAACTGAAAGTGGCCTTCTCCAGTGGTGGGATGATATGACGCATGATTCCTTGCTGTGGGACCTCTCTCCTCTGTCTGGGTGCTGGGCCGAAATAACTGAGAGTGGCCTTCTCCAGTGGTGGGTGATATGACGCATGATTCCTTGCTGTGGGACCTGTATCCTCCGTCTGGGTGCTGGCCCAAAATAACTGAAAGTGGCCTTCTCCAGTGGTGGGAGATATGACGCATGATTCCTTTCTGTGGGACCTCTCTCCTCTGTCTGGGTGGTGGGGCCGAAATAACTGAAAGTGGCCTTCTCCAGTGGTGGGAGATATGACGCATGATTCCTTGCTGTGGGACCTCTCTCCTCTGTCTGGGTGCTGGCCCGAAATAACTGAAAGTGGCCTTCTCCAGTGGTGGGAGATATGACGCATGATTCCTTTCTGTGGGACCTCTCTCCTCTGTCTGGGTGGTGGGGCCGAAATAACTGAAAGTGGCCTTCTCCAGTGGTGGGAGATATGACGCATGATTCCTTTCTGTGGGACCTCTCTCCTCTGTCTAGGTGCTGGGGTCGAAATAACTGAGTGGCCTTCTCCGGTGGTGGGTGATATGAGGCATGATTCCTTGCTGTGGGACCTGTATCCTCAGTCTGGGTGCTGAGCCGAAATAACTGAAAGTGGCCTTCTCCGGTGGTGGTTGATATGACGCATGATTCCTTGCTGTGAGACCTCTCTCCTCTGTCTGGGTGCTGGGGCCGAAATAACTGAAAGTGGCCTTCTCCGGTGGTGGGTGATATGACGCATGATTCCTTGCTGTGGGACCTCTCTCCTCTGTCTGGGTGCTGGGGCCGAAATAACTGAAAGTGGCCTTCTCCAGTGGTGGTTGATATGACGCATGATTCCTTGCTGTGGGATCTCTCTCCTCTGTCTGGGTGCTGGGGCCGAAATAACTGAAAGTGGCCTTCTCCAGTGGTGGGAGATATGACGCATGATTCCTTTCTGTGGGACCTCTCTCCTCTGTCTGGGTGGTGGGGCCGAAATAACTGAAAGTGGCCTTCTCCAGTGGTGGGAGATATGACGCATGATTCCTTTCTGTGGGACCTCTCTCCTCTGTCTAGGTGCTGGGGTCGAAATAACTGAGTGGCCTTCTCCAGTGGTGGGTGATATGACGCATGATTCCTTGCTGTGGGATCTCTCTCCTCTGTCTGGGTGCTGGTCCGAAATAACTGAAAGTGGCCATCTCCAGTGGTGGGTGATATGATGCATGATTCCTTGCTGTGAAACCTGTATCCTCTGTCTGGGTGCTGGGGTCGAAATAACTGAGTGGCCTTTTCTAGTGGTGGGTGATATGACGCCTTATTCCTTGCTGTGGGACCTCTCTCCTCTGTCTGGGTGGTGTGGCATAAATAACTGAAAGTGGCCTTCTCCAGTGGTGGGTGATATGACGCATGATTCCTTGCTGTGGGACCTGTATCCTCGGTCTGGGTGCTGGGCCGAAATAACTGAAAGTGCCCTTCTCAAGTGGTGGTTGATATGACGCATGATTCCTTGCTGTGGGACCTCTCTCCTCTGTTTGGGTGCTGGGGTCGAAATAACTGAGTGGCCTTCTCCAGTGGTGGGTGATATAATGCATGATTCCTTGCTGTGGGACCTGTATCCTCGGTCTGGGTGCTGGGGCCGAAATAACTGAAAGTGGCCTTCTCCAGTGGTGGTTGATATGACGCATGATTCCTTTCTGTGGGACCTCTCTCCTCGGTCTGGGTGCTGGGTCCGAAGTAACTGAAAGTGGCCTTCTCCAGTGGTGGGTGATATGACGCATGATTCCTTGCTGTGGGACCTGTATCCTCCGTCTGGGTGCTGGTCCGAAAAAACTGAGAGTGGCCTTCTCCGGTGGTGGGTGATATGACGCATGATTCCTTGCTGTGGGACCTCTCTCCTCTGTCTGGGTGCTGGTCCGAAATAACTGAAAGTGGCCTTCTCCAGTGGTGGGAGATATGACGCATGATTCCTTTCTGTGGGACCTCTCTCCTCTGTCTGGGTGCTGGTCCGAAATAACTGAAAGTGGCCTTCTCTAGTGGTGGGTGATATGACGCATGATTCCTTGCTGTGGGACCTCTCTCCTCTGTCTGGGTGGTGGGGCCGAAATAACTGAAAGTGGCCTTCTCCAGTGGTGGGAGATATGACGCATGATTCCTTGCTGTGGGACCTCTCTCCTCTGTCTGGTTGCTGGGCCTAAATAACTGAGAGTGGCCTTCTCCGGTGGTGGGTGATATGACGCATGATTCCTCGCTGTGGGACCTGTATCCTCGGTCTGGGTGCTGGGTCGAAATAACTGAAAGTGGCCTTCTCCAGTGGTGGATGATATGACGCCTTATTCCTTGCTGTGGGACCTCTCTCCTCTGTCTGGGTGCTGGGCCGAAATAACTGAGAGTTGCCTTCTCCAGTGGTGGGTGATATGACGCATGATTCCTTGCTGTGGGACCTCTCTCCTCAGTCTGGGTGCTGGGGTCTAAATAACTGAGCGGCCTTCTCCAGTGGTGGGTGATGTGATGCATGATTCCTTGCTGTGGGACCTGTATCCTCGGTCTGGGTGCTGGGCCGAAATAACTGAAAGTGGCCTTCTCCAGTGGTGGGTGATATGACGCATGATTCCTTTCTGTGGGACCTCTCTCCTCTGTCTAGGTGCTGGGGCCGAAATAACTGAAAGTGGCCTTCTCGAGTGGTGGGTGATATGACGCCTTATTCCTTGCTCTGGGACCTCTCTCCTCTGTCTGGGTGCTGGGGCCGAAATAACTGAGAGTGGCCTTCTCCAGTGGTGGGTGATATGACGCATGATTCCTTGCTGTGGGACCTCTCTCCTCTGTCTGGGTGCTGGGGTCAAAATAACTGAGTGGCCTTCTCCAGTGGTGGGTGATATGATGCATGATTCCTTGCTGTGGGACCTGTATCCTCGGTCTGGGTGCTGGGCCGAAATAATTGAAAGTGGCCTTCTCCAGTGGTGGGTGATATGATGCATGATTCCTTCCTTTGGGACCTCTCTCCTCTGTCTGGGTGCTGGGGTCGAAATAACTGAGTAGCCTTCTCCAGTGGTGGGTGATATGACGCATGATTCCTTGCTGTGGGACCCCTCTCCTCTGTCTGGGTGCTGGGCCTAAATAACTGAGAGTGGCATTCTCCGGTGGTGGGTGATATGACGCATGATTCCTTGCTGTGGGACCTCTCTCCTCTGTCTGGGTGCTGGGCCTAAATAACTGAGAGTGGCATTCTCCGGTGGTGGGTGATATGACGCATGATTCCTTGCTGTGGGACCTGTATCCTCGGTCTGGGTGATCGGCCGAAATAACTGAAAGTGGCCTTCTCCGGTAGTGGTTGATATGACGCATGATTCCTTGCTGTGGGACCTCTCTTCTCTGTCTGGGTGCTGGGCCAAAATAACTGAGAGCGGCCTTCTCCAGTGGTGGGTGATATGACGCATGATTCCTTGCTGTGGGACCTCTCTCCTCTGTCTGGGTGCTGGGTCTAAATAACTGAGTGGCCTTCTCCAGTGGTGGGTGATGTGATGCATGATTCCTTGCTGTGGGACCTGTATCCTCTCTCTGGGTGCTGGGGCCGAAATAACTGAAAGTGGCCTTCTCGAGTGGTGGGTGATATGACGCCTTATTCCTTGCTGTGGGACCTCTCTCCTCTGTCTGGGTGCTGGGGCCGAAATAACTGAGAGTGGCCTTCTCCAGTGGTGGGTGATATGACGCATGATTCCTTGCTGTGGGACCTCTCTCCTCTGTCTGGGTGCTGGGGTCAAAATAACTGAGTGGCCTTCTCCAGTGGTGGGTGATATGACGCCTTATTCCTTGCTGTGGGACCTCTCTCCTCTGTCTAGGTGCTGGGGCCGAAATAACTGAGAGTGGCCTTCTCCAGTGGTGTTTGATATGACGCAAGATTCCTTGCTGTGGGACCTCTCTCCAATTGATATTGGTTAAATTTTATTTATTTTATTTTAATTCATTTCCCTATCCACATTTGTTTGCAGGGGATTTACCTACATTTTGCTGCCTTTGGCAGCCCTCTAGCCCTTTCCTGGACTATTTTACAGCCTTTTTAGTGCCTAAAAGTTCGGGTCGAGGATAAAGTTCGGGTCGAGTTCGGATCCCGAACCCGAACATTTACGGGAAGTTCGGCCGAACTTCCCGAACCCAAACTTCCAGGTGTTCGCTCATCTCTAGGTGTCAGCAGTAAGTTTGTGTTGACGTCACTGATTATTTTGCCCTTGCTCTGATCAGTCAGAACAATAACCCCCCAAAAATCTGATCCTGTCTGTGGAGCATCCGCCTTCACTCGGTCAGCATTTGGTCAGTAATCCATCAGTATTGCTTATGCAAAAAAAAAAAACAGAGTGGACCCAAAACAGAGATGACACTGGAATGGAATATTTGCATGTCTTCTGTGTTTTGTACCCACTCCTGCTTTTGGCTACCAAATCACAAGCCAATTCTGATGGGACCATACAGGCCTTACAGCTGCTACACAGACAGGATCTGTTGTGCGTCTAATTTTTCCTTTTTTCTGACAGATCAGAAGAAGGATCAAATAAATGATGATGTCGGACAGGTCAAAAAGGAAAAATAGTGGCCCAGTCATGAAGTGGGGAGGGTGGAAACAGCATGAAAAGTCCACAGAGTGGCCCAATGACATAGTGGGGAGGTGGCAGCAGCATGAGAAGACCACAGAGTGGCCCAGTGACATAGTGGGGTGGTGGCAGCAGCATGAGGAGACCACAGAGTGGTGATGTGTCAGCAGCATGAGGCGACCACAGAGTGGTGAAGAAGCAGCAGCATGAGGAGACCACAGAGTGGCCAGTGACATAGTGGGGAGGTGGGGGCAAAACCAGTACCAACTGAAGATGGTGGGTGGCTGTCGGAGCACCTCCCAGCAGGTGGCATCAGGTGGGCGGCAGCATCAGAATAGTAGCTGAAGCAGGTAGCCAGAAGAAACAGATCTCTCTCTCAAAGTGTATGTGTAGCACCATGGTTTATCCATTCTGATGCATCAGGCACTGCTGTTGGAAAATCCTGGCTGATCCATGCCTGATTCATCTTCACAAAGGTCAGTTTCTCCACATTTTTGGTGGACAGGCGAGTTCTTCTTGGGGTAACTGTGGCCCCCGCTGCACTATACACCCACTCTGATAACACCCCCCCCCCCCCACCCCACTCCGAGCAGCCATGGCAGTGGAATGTGAGCGCAGAGGCTTCCCCCGGTGTAAAAAAGGCCTCAATTTTGGACTGGTAGCGAGGGTCCAACAATGTGGAGAGCCAGAAGTAATCCCTCTGGCAAATTGTGACAATTCGGCTGTCACTACCCAAGCAAGTGAGCATGCATAGGGCCATTTGCGCAAGTGACTCGGAGGGACTCCCTGCCTCTATCTCCACTGCATACTGCCACAGTGTGTCTGGGACCTCTGCCTCGTCTTCCTCGAATGTCCTTCTCCTCCTGTAGTTCAGCCTCGATAGGGCTCATGTGGCTTTGAGATGTAGGTGCCACGTCTTCTGTCCCCAGACCAACCAGATTTAGCAGCATCTGTTCCAGGACATGAATCAGTGGAATTAGGGTGGGTTCACACTAGCGTTATGGAGTCCATTATGGCTTTCCGTTAAAACAGGGTTATAACGGAAAATAACGGAATCCATAGGATGGATTGCAAAACGGAAGCCTTTAAGAGGCATTCCGTTTTGTTCCGTCCCAATAGAAGCCTATGGGAAAACATAACGGCTCCATCTGGGTCCCGTTATGCAAGACGGAAAACAAAGTCCTGTTGACAGGACTTTGTTTTCCGTCTTGCATAACGGGAACCAGACGGATCTGTTTTGATTCCCATAGATTTCTATTAGGACGGAAAGCAAACAGAATACCTTTTAAAGGCTTCCGTTTTGCATTCCGTCATAATGCAAGTCTATGGGAAGCAAAACGGATCTGTCCTTCCGTCTTATGGATTCCGTTATTTTCCTTTATAACCCTGTTATAACAGAAAGCAATAACAGAATCCCTAATGCTAGTGTTAACCCACCCTTACATTGTTCATCCCGTAGTCCTGGCGACTGAAAAATAAAGTGGCCTCGTCAAAGGGCCTGAGCAAACGGCAGGTGTCCTGCATGAGCTGCCACTGGCTAAAATCAAAAATACACAGGGGAGTACCTCTGTCCGCTTGTATCATCAATAAATCGTTTATGGCCTTATACCTCTGTCCGCTTGTATCATCAATAAATCGTTTATGGCAAATATTAGTATCACGAATAACACCACTTTGAGAATTCATGAAGATTTAGAATATAGTGCTATATATTCATATTCTCGAATATTCTAGATTTTTTTTCATCAGTAACCTCCCTCTAGCTTGTGGGCCAATGAGAAGGCTGCAATGTCTTTGTCTGAGCTTAGCAACATCCCTAGCAACCAATAGGAAAGTGTCCGACCCCTTATTATATAAGAACCTCCCCAGCAGCCATTTTCTGTAGTGTAATGCAGTTCTGAGAGAGAGAGAGCAGTGTCATTGCTGTGCTCTGTGCTTTCCTGTGTCACATTACATTAGATAGTTAGTTATTTATCATATATATATATATAATACAGATAGTTAGTGGGAGATAGTCAGTGTAGGTTAGATAGTGATATAGTGTAGCTGACAGGTTCCAGTGCAGGATGTTAGGTAGTGTGATAGGTTCTGCTGTCCATACATACATGCTACAGACATAGTGCTGTGATGTCACATTACATTAGATAGTTAGTTATCTTCTATATATAATACAGATAGTTAGTGGGAGATAGTCAGTGTAGGTTAGATAGTGATATTGTGTAGCTGATAGGTTCCAGTGCAGGGTGTTAGGTAGTGTGATAGGTTCTGCTGTCCATACATACATGCTACAGATATAGGGCTGTGATGTCACATTACATTAGATAGTTAGTTATCTTATATATATAATACAGATAGTTAGTGGGAGATAGTCAGTGTAGGTTAGATAGTGATATAGTGGAGCTGATAGGCTCCAGTGCAGGGTGTTAGGTAGTGTGATAGGTTCTGCTGTCCATACATACAGGCTACAGATATAGGGCTGTGATGTCACAAGTTCACAACAATACTTAGTGCACCAATCACTAATATGTAGTCAGACCTGCTAAAATATGAAGTTGCACGTTTTGCGCAAAAATATCTGCATCATTAATTGTCGATTTGCGCATTCGCGAATATATCGGATCACTCTATCTGCATATAAAGCTATTGTAATGTTCTACCGTGACAACCGTTTTCTCCAGTCTCAGGAAACTTCTAGCAGCTTTAAAAATGTAGCAAGAGTGACCGACGCCTGTATTGCGCACACAATTTCTGCTGTCCATACATACATGCTACAGACATAGTGCTGAGATGTCACATTACATTAGATAGTTAGTTATCTTCTATATATAATACAGATAGTTAGTGGGAGATAGTCAGTGTAGGTTAGATAGTGATATAGTGTAGCTGATAGGTTCCAGTGCAGGGTGTTAGGTAGTGTGATAGGTTCTGCTGTCCATACATACATGCTCTAGACATAGTGCTGTGATGTCACATTACATTAGATAGTTAGTTATCTTATATATATAATACAGATAGTTAGTGGGAGATAGTCAGTGTAGGTTAGATAGTGATATAGTGTAGCTGATAGGTTCCAGTGCAGGGTGTTAGGTAGTGTGATAGGTTCTGCTGTCCATACATACAGGCTACAGACATAGTGCTGTGATGTCACATTACATTAGATAGTTAGTTATCTTATATATATAATACAGATAGTTAGTGGGAGATAGTCAGTGTAGGTTAGATAGTGATATAGTGTAGCTGATAGGCTCCAGTGCAGGGTGTTAGGTAGTGTGATAGGTTCTGCTGTCCATACATACATACATGCTACAGACATAGTGCTGTGATGTCACATTACATTAGATAGTTAGTTATATATATATATAATACAGATAGTTAGTGGGAGATAGTCAGTGTAGGTTAGATAGTGATATAGTGTAGCTGATAGGCTCCAGTGCAGGGTGTTAGGTAGTGTGATAGGTTCTGCTGTCCATACATACAGGCTACAGACATAGTGCTGAGATGTCACATTACATTAGATAGTCAGTGTAGGTTATATATATAATACAGATAGTTAGTGGGAGATAGTCAATGTAGGTTAGATAGTGATATAGTGTAGCTGATAGGTTCCAGTGCAGGGTGTTAGGTAGTGTGATAGGTTCTGCTGTCCATACATACATGCTACAGACACATTGCTGTGATGTCACATTACATTAGATAGATAGTTATCTTCTATATATAATACAGATAGTTAGTGGGAGATAGTCAGTGTAGGTTAGATAGTGATACTGTGTAGCTGATAGGTTCCAGTGCAGGGTGTTAGGTAGTGTGATAGGTTCTGCTGTCCATACATACATGCTACAGACATAGTGCTGTGATGTCACATTACATTAGATAGTTAGTTATCTTATATATATAATACAGATAGTTAGTGGGAGATAGTCAGTGTAGGTTAGATAGTGATATAGTGTAGCTGACAGGCTCCAGTGCAGGGTGTTAGGTAGTGTGATGGGTTCTGCTGTCCATACATACATGCAGACAGACATAGTGCTGTGATGTTACATTACATTAGATAGTTAGTTATGTTATATATATAATACAGATAGTTAGTGGGAGATAGTCAGTGTAGGTTAGATAGTGATATAGTGTAGCTGATAGGTTCCAGTGCAGGGTGTTAGGTAGTGTGATAGGTTCTGCTGTCCATACATACATGCTACAGACATAGTGCTGTGATGTCACATTACATTAGATAGTTAGTTATCTTCTATATAATACAGATAGTTAGTAGGAGATAGTCAGTGTAGGTTAGATAGTGATATAGTGTAGCTGATAGGCTCCAGTGCAGGGTGTTAGGTAGTGTGATAGGTTCTGCTGTCCATACATACATGCTACAGACATAGTGCTGTGATGTCACATTACATTAGATAGTTAGTTATCTTCTATATATAATACAGATAGTTAGTGGGAGATAGTCAGTGTAGGTTAGATAGTGATATAGTGTAGCTGATAGGATCTAGTGCAGGGTGTTAGGTAGTGTGATAGGTTCTGCTGTATATACATACATGCTACAGACATAGTGCTGTGATGTCACATTATCTTAGATAGTTAGTTATCTTATATATATAATACAGATAGTTAGTGGGAGATAGTCAGTGTAGGTTAGATAGTGATATAGTGTAGCTGATAGGATCTAGTGCAGGGTGTTAGGTAGTGTGGTAGATTCTGCTCTCCATACATACACGCTACAGACATAGTGCTGTGATGTCACAAGTTCACAACAATACTTAGTGCACCAATCACTAATATGTAGTCAGACCTGCTAAAATATGAAGTTGCACGTTTTGCGCAAAAATATCTGCATCATTAATTGTCGATTTGCGCATTCGCGAATATATCGGATCACTCTATCTGCATATAAAGCTATTGTAATGTTCTACCGTGACAACCGTTTTCTCCAGTCTCAGGAAACTTCTAGCAGCTTTAAAAATGTAGCAAGAGTGACCGACGCCTGTATTGCGCACACAATACGCGCATATTACATTGCCGATTTTCACAATCAAGAAAATAATAGCGAATTCTCAAATTCATGACGAATATTCGCCCACATATTCGCTAAATATCGCAAATTCGAATATTGCCCCTGCCGCTCATCACCAATAATAGGTCCAACATATGGAAGGTAGAATTCCAATCGGTAGTAACGTTACACATCTGTCTATGTTGGGGGATGCCGTTCTGCTGCTGCAGCTCAAGGAGGGTGTGCTTTGTGATGTACGAGTGGCTGAAGTGTATGAAAAGTTTCCTGGCCAATTTTAGGATGTCTTGCGGATGGGTGGAAGACTTCAGGAACTGCTTGACAACCAGATTGAACACTAGTGATGAGAGAGCATCTGAATATCTGTTCAGCTCCAGCATCGCTATGCTCGGCACATGGCGGTATTCGGCGAGTACCGCATGTGCTCGAGCGAAATGCTTAAGTCTCCGCCCGCATGTTTCTCGGGTTTTAAGCAGCCAATAAGGGTGCAGATAAGTACTGACCTCACTGTAATGCCAGTAGCCATGTTGGCTGCTAGCAATACAGTGATTGGCTGGCCGGAACGCCTCATCGGAGGTTATATAGCAACCAATGACGCATGTTCGGCTCAGATGTAGACAGGGAGAGCAGAGTGTAGGCAGGGAAAGGGGAGGTGATGGGATTATAGTTTTATCTGATCACTTTCTGGATATAAGTTTGTGCAGTTGTTCAATAAAGCAGAAGTTGTTTTCCCTACACTGAGTCTCGACTAGTGACTGTGGAGACTGGGAGCTAAAGATCAGGGGTTTGCAGTATCTCCTGAGTGAGGAAGAATACAGCGGTGGACATACTCTTCCTGAATACTGGAGGTCCGTCACATTGGTGGCAGCGGTGGGATGCTCTTCCTTGCCTGATGAGACATTCAAACCACCACTGGGATATATTTCTCACCCGGCTGAGAAGAACTGACTCAAGCAGCCATGACCCTGGCAGTGTAGTACTCCAAATTGTTGTGGATCATCTGTCCACAGGGAGAAAAGGTTCGGTCTATGGAGGACTACTTCACCCTCAGGAAGACGGCAAGGACAGCTCTATGGAATATTATCAAGGCAGAACGGGGCTGGTTTCATCCATTTCGGGAATAAAGGGTCCGGGATCAGATGGGCCTGCGACTGGGTATCCTGGGAGAGCAGCCTCAGGAGCATTGGGTGGCTGTTTTGCACAAGTTGGTTCAGCGAAAGGTAAAGCTGGATGAATGGTATCGTGCCCTGCGGTGGTATGCAAAACAAACACAGTCAGGATTTACAGCTGAATATCCAGAGGGCTACAACGTTGATGACCCTGGACTGTTGATGAGGGGGACTCTGCCCTGGAGGACCTTTTTTTATACCGGGGAGGCTTGCTTGATCTGGAGAGAGTTTCATAGCTGACAGCTGATTTGGAGTACGTGGTAAAACAGGAATGGCTACTGGGAAAGGCATACAAGGAGCTGCTAGGACGTGTCCAGAAGAGTATCTCCGACCCAGTGAAAGCCATATGCTCAGAGAGTGTGGATTTATTTGACTTTTCTGTAGAGGTTGTAAAGCTCGCTGAGTCCCCAAGTGAGGTGCTGACAACCAGGCAGAGTTCGAGAAGCCTCTGCCCAGCATCTGGTACAGCTATGGAGTTCTAGGAAGAGGAGGCAGACGGCCTCCCTGCACAGCAGCCTGGTGAGTTCCAGGGAGAAGAGGTAACCGGTCTCTCTCCCCAGTGGCAGTCAGCGTCACAGGAAGAGGGGATTGTAGGTCCCTCGTCCCCACAGCAACAAGCATCACCGAGAGTGGAGACGGTTGTTCCCACTACCCAGCACCAGGCAGCATTACTGGGAGTCGAGACAGTCGGTCTGACTCCCCAGCGGCAGCCTGAAATACCAGAAGAGGAGACAACTGTTGCCTCTTCTCAATTACAGAGGGACCTCATAGACTGGTCCTGGGGGCAACCCCAACTGCAGCTGGAAGTATCAGGAGGGAGTAGAGTTGAGCGGACACCGGGATTTTGGGTTTGACGGGTTTGGCCGAACTTCAGAAAAAAGTTTGAGTTCAGAACCCGAACTTGACCCCGAACCCGAACCTTATTGAAGTCAATGGGGACCCGAACTTTTGAGCACTAAAATGGCTGTAAAAATGTCATGGAAAGGGCTAGAGGGCTGCAAAAGCCAGCAACATGTTGTTAAGAGCATGACAAGTGCTCTGCAAACAAATGTGGATAGGGAAATTACTTTAAATAACATAAAATAGGTAAAAATAAAAAATAATAATCTTGATCTAGGAGGACGAGGTCCATATGGAGTAGGAGGTTGAGGAGGCGGTGGATGTGGCGGTGTAGGTGAAAGCGGCGGTGGAAGAGGAGGCGGTAGCCTACACTGCTTTTTGGTTTTAAATTTTATTTTTAAAATTAGGGTACACCCCAAAACATTGGGAAGTTTAACCCGTGATAACCACCTCCAGTCATGCTAAACACACGTTCAGACAATACACTGGCTGCAGGGCAGGCCAGCACCTCCAAGGGGTAAAGGGCAACCTCAGGCCATGTGCCCAATTTAGAGACCCACAAGTTGCATGTTCCCAAGTAGTTAATGTATTTTTAATAGAGTGATTAATAAAGATTCAATTTTACGTTGTACGTTGTCCTTGTAACGGAGATACAGCAGGGGGGCCACCCAGTAATCTGCACTGGTTAGAATGTGGGCAACTCTGTGGTCGTTGCAGAGACACTGCAGCATGTAGTCGCTCATGTGTGCCAGGCTGCCCAGAGGCAACGAAAAGCTGTCCTCTGTGGGAGGTGTATCGTCTGTGTCCTCTGTGGGAGGTGTATCGTCTGTGTCCTTTGTGGGAGGTGTATCGTCGGTGTCCTCTGTGGGAGGTGTATCGTCGGTGTCCTCTGTATCCTCCCATCCACACACCAGTGATGGCCATGAGCTGGTCTGGGTGCCACCCCGCTGTGAACACGATTTCTTCTCCTCCTCCTCATCCTCCACCTCGTCATCCTCCAGAACTGTGCCCTGGCTGGACAATTGTGTACCTTGGTTTTGTGTGTGCAGGAACCCACCCTCGGAGCCACTTGGGAATGACTGGACGGAAACCCTACGAAATGATCCCTCCTCCTCCTCCTGGGCCACATCCTCTTCCATCATCGCCATGAGCATTTTTTCAAGGAGGCATAGAAGTGGGATAGTAACGCTGAGAACGGCGTTATCGGCACTGGCCATGTTGGTGGAGTACTCGAAACAGCGCAACAAGGAACACAGGTCTCGCATGGACCTCGCCCGACCAAATACTGCTGCAGGTTCTGTCGCCTACTCGCACCTGAGGAAGGGGTTTCACTTGTGCGTGTAGCTGGCACAGATCGACCACGTCCTCTCCCTGCAACAGGAGCTCCACCAGCAGCACCACGACCTGGGCCCGGTCCCTTATTTGACACTCTCCTTATATTTTTTGAATTCAGGATCTTGCCCTAAATGGGTGTTTAACCGCCTCAGCCCCCCTAGCTTAAACCCCCTTAATGACCAGGCCACTTTTTACAATTCCGCACTGCACTACTTTCACCGTTTATTGCTCCGTCATGCAACTTACCACCCAAATGAATTTTACCTCCTTTTCTTCTCACTAATAGAGCTTTCATTTGGTGCTATTTCATTGTTGCTGGCATTTTTACTTTTTTTGCCATTAATACAAATTTAACAACATTTTTGCAAAAAAATGACATTTTTCACTTTCTGTTGTACAATTTTTTTTAAAAAAACTACATTTCTATATAAATTTTTCTCTAAATTTATTGTTCTACATGTCTTTGATAAAAAAAAGTCCAATAAGTGTATATTTATTGGTTTGGGTAAAAGTTATAGCGTTTACAAACTATGGTGCAAAAAAGTGAATTTCGGCATTTTGAAGCAGCTCTGACTTTCTGAGCGCCTGTCATGTTTCTTCAGGTGCTAGAATGCCAGGAAAGTATAAATACCCCCCAAATCACACCATTTTAGATAGAAGACACCCCAAAGTATTCGCGGAGGGGCATGGTGAGTTGATGCATCATTTCAGTTTTTTTCACAAGTTAGCGGAAAATGACACTTTCTGAGAAAAAAAACAAAAAACAAAGTTTCAATTTCTGCTAACTTCTGGCAAAAAAAAAAAAAAATCTCAGAAGGACTCACTATGCCCCTCAGTGAATACCTTGGGGTGTCTACTTTCCGAAATGGGGTCATTTGTGGGGTGTGTTTACTGTTCTGGCATTTTAGGGGCCCTAAAGCGTGAGAAGAAAAATGCGTAAAAATGCCCTGTGAAATCCTAAAGGTACTCATTGGAATTAGGGCCCCTTTGCGCACCCAGGCTGCAAAAAAGTGTCACACATGTGGTATCGCCGTACTCAGGAGAAGTAGGGCAATGTGTTTTGGGGTGTATTTTTACATATACTCATGCTGGGTGAGAGAAATATCTCTGTAAACTGACAACTTTGTATAAAAAAATTCAAAAAGTTGTCGTTTACAGAGATATTTCTCTCACCCAACATGGGTATATGTAAAAATACACCCCAAAACACATTGCCCTACTTCTCCTGAGTACGGCGATACCACATGAGTGACACTTTTTTGCAGCCAAGATGCGCAAAGGGGCCCTAAAACCAACGAGTACCTTTAGGATTTCACAGGGCATTTTTACGCATTTGGATTGTCACGCTTTAGGGGCCCCTAAAATGCCAGGGCAGTATAAATACCCCACAAGTGACCCCATTGTGGAAAGAAGACACCCCAAGGTATTCCGTGAGGGGCATGGCGAGTTCACAGAAAAAAAAAAAATTGGCACAAGTTAGCGGAAATTGATTTTTTTTTTTTTTACAGTCTCATATTCCACTAACTTGTGACAAAAAATAAAATTTTCCATGAACTCGCCATACCCCTCACGGAACACCTTGGGGCGTCTTCTTTCTAAAATGGGGTCACATGTGAGGTGTTTGTACTGCCCTGGCATTTGAGGGTCTCCGCAATCATTACACGTATGGCCAGCATTAGGAGTTTCCGCGATTCTCCGTATATTGAGCAGACGGGGAATGAGATTTTTTTTTTCCGTTCAGCCGCTGCGCTGAAAAAAATAAATAATAAACTGCGCAGATTTCTTCATTCGCATCGATCATCGCGGATGAAAAAATCTCTGCCACAATCAGTGACTGCGGTGCGGTGGGCTGGGCGCTAACTACCTAACAAGTAGCTAACTGGCGGTGATAAGGGACCCTTAGGCCCCATTCACACTTCCGAAATTCTGTTTGCGGAACGGAATTGTGGACCCATTCATTTCTATGGGGACAGACTTTGTCCCGCTCGGATCCGTAATTACGGATCCGCGCTTCCGGGTCTGCACTTCCGTTCCGCAAAAATATAGAACATGTCCTATTCTTGGCTGCAATTGCGGACAAGAAAAAGCATTTTCTATATAGTTCTGGCAATGTGCGGATCTGAAAAATGCGGAAAGCACATTGCCGGTGTCCGTGTTTTGAGGATCTGCGGATCCGATCCGCGGATCCGTGAATCCACGGATCCGCAAAACACATATGGACGTCTGAATGGAGCCTTACAAGGGGTGTGATCAATGACAGGGGGTGATCAAGAGGTTAATAGGTGCAACTTTACATAGTTACCTGCTCCTCTGGTGGTCGATCCCAGCAAATGGGACCAGAGGAGCAGGTAGCAGGTATATCAGACGCTGTTCACAAAACAAAACTGCGTCTGATATAGCTGTTTGATGCGATTTAATTCGCATCTACAGCCTGCCAGCGATGGATCATCGCTGGCAGGCTGTAGCTGAACTGCCGAGATGCGTTTCACTGTGAAGTTCACAGGAAGTCACGGCTCTCGCGAGATGACGCGCCGATGCGTCGTCTCAGAGCTACAGGACGGCCCGCCGGACGCATCCCTGCGTTAGGCGGTCCTGTAGCGGTTAATTAATAGTAGAAAAGAACAACAGTATGTGAAGGGTGCATCTCACACGGCCTGAACCAGACTAGGCCTTAATTAAAGATTTCTTTGCACAAAATGGCTGTATTTCAAATGAGTTAGATTCTCTCCTATTCTCTCCCTGAAATCACAATTCCAGCAGCGTCCTCTCCCTACACTGGTAACAGCAGAGTGACGGACAGCGCTACGTGACTCCAGCTTATATAGAGCCCGGGTCACATGCTGCTCTGGCCAATCACAGCCATGACATTAGTAGGCCGGGCTGTGATGGCCTCTTAGGGCAAGTAGTATGACGCTAGCTGATTGGCTGCTGTGCAGCTTTTCAAAAAGCGCAAAGAAAGCGAACACCAAACCATAACTTTTACGGAAATGTTTAGGTCCGTGTCCCGAACACCCCAAAATTCAGTACGAACCCGAACTATACAGTTCGGGTTCGCTCAACCCTAGGAGGTTGGACACTCTGTCCTACTCTTCAGCAGCAGCTTCCCAACCGGGTCCTGGGGGTTACGGGTAGAGACAGCAATACCCACTGACTCTATCCCAGTGGAAAAGATGGCATCCGGGCAGAGAGCAGTTGGCCTCTGCCCACCAAGTACCCTATGCTCCAAGCTAGAGAGCAACAATGCAGCAAGGAGTAGCAGACGGCCACTCAACAACTGGGGACATACAGAACAGAACCAAGCCCCAGAGTTCAACAGGAACTGTTTTTGTTTAAGGGTGGGCTACTCGACTAACTCAGTCACCGATGAACAGGAGGTCAGGTAACTGGTTAGTCTACCTTTGGGGGGGGGGGACAATGTCACGAAACCCACCGTGACCTGGGCTCCTTGAAGGGGCTGACGGCCAGCCTCCTTCCTAGCGACTACAGACCTAGGAATTTGGAGACCCCCCTTGTTTAGTTGAATCGGATGTCCGGAGCCCATGGATAGGCAGGGCTCAGTGGGGCGGCCTAAAGTAGAAGGAGAAGCAGGCAGAGGGGTTTAGGAACTTCATCCCTTCCCTGCCACACAGAAGTGGGGAGTACTTAGAGAGTGGCCAACCCTTAACTGGAAAAGGACTCCAAATAATAGCAGTGAGGAGGTAAACTAGGGAAGGTGTTCATTCTGTGGAATAAAAAGGGTTAACTCTGAAACACAGGTAAAAAATGGATTGTCCAGACTTCGTTCTGATGAAGAACATGCTTTGATTAAAAAGTTGATTGGAGGGAAAAACATCTGGAGAACTGATCTTACAGGTCTTAAAGTGGCAGGCAAATCCTGAAAGATCTGGAAGGAACCGAAGAACTACTGTACTGTTTGAGTGGATGGAAGAATAGCTAAAACGGCAATGGCTCAGCTGAAGATCACCTCCAGAAAGATGAGAGAAGATCTGAAGTCACCAGTGAGCTCTGCTACAATCAGAAGACGATGAAGGGAAGCCAATGATCCCCTTCAGAAAGATGAAAAAAGATCTGGTCATCAGTGAGCTCTGCTACAATCAGCAGACAATGAAGTAAAGCCAGTGATCACCTCCAGAAAGATGAGAGAGGATCTGGTCACTAGTGAGCTCTGCTACAATCAGAAGACAATGAAGTGAAGCCAATGATCCCCTCCAGAAAGATGAGAGAAGATCTGAAGTCACTAGTGAGCTCTGCAACAATCAGAAGATAATGAAATGAAGCCAATGATCTCCTCCAGAAAGATGAGAGAAGATCTGAAGTCACTAGTGAGCTCTGCTACAATCAGAAGATGTTGAAGTGAAGCCAATGATCCCCTCCAGAAAGATGAGAGAAGATCTGAAGTCACCAGTGAGCTCTGTTACAATCAGAAGACAATGAAGTGAAGCCAATGATCATCTCCAGAAAGATGGCAGAAGATCTGAAGACACCAGTGAGCTCTACTACAATCAGAAGACGATGAAGTGAAGCCAATGATCTCCTCCAGAAAGATGGCAGAAGATCTGAAGTCACCAGTGAGCTCTGCTACAATCAGAAGACGATGAAGTGAAGCCAATGATCCCCTCCAGAAAGATGAGAGAAGATCTGAAGTCACTAGTGAGCTCTGCAACAATCAGAAGATAATGAAATGAAGCCAATGATCTCCTCCAGAAAGATGAGAGAAGATCTGAAGTCACTAGTGAGCTCTGCTACAATCAGAAGATGTTGAAGTGAAGCCAATGATCCCCTCCAGAAAGATGAGAGAAGATCTGAAGTCACCAGTGAGCTCTGCTACAATCAGAAGACAATGAAGTGAAGCCAATGATCATCTCCAGAAAGATGGCAGAAGATCTGAAGACACCAGTGAGCTCTACTACAATCAGAAGACGATGAAGTGAAGCCAATGATCCCCTCCAGAAAGATGACAGAAGATCTGAAGTTACCAGTGAGCTCTACTACAATCAGAAGACGATGAAGTGAAGCCAATGATCCCCTCCAGAAAGATGAGAGAAGATCTGAAGTCACCAGTGAGCTCTGCTACAATCAGAAGATAATGAAGTGAAGCAAATGATCATCTCCAGAAAGATGAGAGAAGATCTGAAGTCACCAGTGAGCTCTGCTACAATCAGAAGACGATGAAGTGAAGCCAATGATCTCCTCCAGAAAGATGAGAGAAGATCTGAAGTCACCAGTGAGCTCTGCTACAATCAGAAGATGATGAAGTGAAGCCAATGATCTCCTCCAGAAAGATGAGAGAAGATCTGAAGTCACCAGTGATCTCTGCTACAATCAGAAGATGATGAAGTGAAGCCAATGATCCCCTCCAGAAAGATGACAGAAGATCTGAAGTCACCAGTGAGCTCTGCTACAATCAGAAGATGATGAAGTGAAGCCAATGATCACCTCCAGAAAGATGAGAGAAGATCTGAAGTCACCAGTGAGCTCTGCTACAATCAGAAGATGATGAAGTGAAGCAAATGATCATCTCCAGAAAGATGAGAGAAGATCTGGTCACCAGTGAGCTCTGCTACAGTCAGAAGACGATGAAGTGAAGCCAATGATCCCCTCCAGAAAGATGAGAGAAGATCTGAAGTCACCAGTGAGCTCTGCTACAGTCAGAAGACGATGAAGTGAAGCCAATGATCACCTCCAGAAAGATGACAGAAGATCTGAAGTCACCAGTGAGCTCTGCAACAATCAGAAGATAATGAAGTGAAGCAAATGATCATCTCCAGAAAGATGAGAGAAGATCTGGTCACCAGTGAGCTCTGCTACAATCAGAAGATGATGAAGTGAAGCAAATGATCCCCTCCAGAAAGATGACAGAAAATCTGAAGTCACCAGTGAGCTCTGCTTCAATCAGAAGACGATGAAGGGAAGCCAATGATCCCCTCCAGAAAGATGAAAGAAGATCTGAAGTCACCAGTGAGCTCTGCTACAATCAGAAGACGGTGAAGTGAAGCCAATGATCGGCTCCATAAAGATGACAGAAGATCTGGTCACCAGTGAGCTCAGCTACAATCAGAAGACGTGAACTGAAGCCAATGATCATCTCCAGAAAGATGAGAGAAGATCTGAAGTCACCAGTGAGCTCTGCTACAATCAGAAGACGATGAAGTGAAGCCAATGATCATCTCCAGAAAGATGACAGAAGATCTGAAGTCACCAGTGAGCTCTGCTACAATCAGAAGATAATGAAGTGAAGCAAATGATCATCTCCAGAAAGATGACAGAAGATCTGAAGTCACCAGTGAGCTCTGCTACAATCAGAAGATGATGAAGTGAAGCAAATGATCCCCTCCAGAAAGATGAAAGAAGATCTGAAGTCACCAGTGAGCTCTGCTTCACTCAGAAGATAATGAAGTGAAGCAAATGATCATCTCCAGAAAGATGAGAGAAGATCTGGTCACCAGTGAGCTCTGCTACAATCAGAAGATGATGCAGTGAAGCCAATGATCCCCTCCAGAAAGATGAGAGAAGATCTGAAGTCACCAGTGAGCTCTGCTACAATCAGAAAACGATGAAGGGAAGCCAATGATCCCCTCCAGAAAGATGACAGAAGATCTGGTCACCAGTGAGCTCTGCTACAATCAGAAGACGGTGAAGTGAAGCCAATGATAATCTCCAGAAAGATGACAAAAGATCTGGTCACCAGTGAGCTCTGCTACAATCAGAAGACGGTGAAGTGAAGCCAATGATAATCTCCAGAAAGATGGCAGAAGATCTGAAGTCACCAGTGAGCTCTGCTACAATCAGAAGACGATGAAATGAAGCCAATGTTCACCTCCAGAAGATGACAGAAGATCTGAAGTCACCAGTGAGCTCTGCTACAATCAGAAGATGATGCAGTGAAGCCAATGATCTCCTCCAGAAATTTGAAAGAAGATCTGAATTCACCAGTGAGCTCTGCTACAATCAGAAGACGATGAAGGGAAGCCAATGATCCCCTCCAGAAAGATGAAATAAGATCTGAAGTCACCAGTGAGCTCAGCTACAATCAGAAGACGATGAAGTGAAGCCAATGATCGTCTCCAGAAATTTGAAAGAAGATCTGAATTCACCAGTGAGCTCTGCTACAATCAGAAGACGATGAAGTGAAGCCAATGATCCCCTCCAGAAAGATGGCAGAAGATCTGAAGTCACCAGTGAGCTCTGCTACAATTAGAAGGTGATGAAGTGAAGCCAATGATCACCTCCAGAAAGATGAGAGAAGATCTGAAGTCACCAGTGAGCTCTGCTACAATCAGAAGATGATGAAGTGAAGCCAATGATCTCCTCCAGAAAGATGAGAGAAGATCTGAAGTCACCAGTGAGCTCTGCTACAATCAGAAGACGATGAAGTGAAGCAAATGATCCCCTCCAGAAAGATGACAGAAGATCTGGTCACCAGTGAGCTCTGCTACAATCAGAAGACGATGAAGAGAAGCAAATGATCATCTCCAGAAAGATGACAGAAGATCTGGTCACCAGTGAGCTCTGCTACAATCAGAAGACGGTGAAGTGAAGCCAATGATAATCTCCAGAAAGATGAGAGAAGATCTGAAGTCACCAGTGAGCTCTGCTACAATCAGAAGACGATGAAGTGAAGCCAATGTTCACCTCCAGAAGATGACAGAAGATCTGAAGTCACCAGTGAGCTCTGCAACAATCAGAAGATAATGAAGTGAAGCCAATGTTCACCTCCAGAAGATGACAGAAGATCTGGTCACCAGTGAGCTCTGCTACAATCAGAAGACGGTGAAGTGAAGCCAATGATCGTCTCCAGAAAGATGACAGAAAATCTGAAGTCACCAGTGAGCTCTGCTACAATCAGAAGGCGATGAAGTGAAGCCAATGATCACCTCCAGAAAGATGACAGAAGATCTGAAGTCACTAGTGAGCTCTGCTACAATCAGAAGACGTTGGAAGGAAGCCAATGATCTCCTCCAGAAAGATGAGAGAAGATCTGAAGTCACCAGTGAGCTCTGCTACAATCAGAAGACGATGAAATGAAGCCAATGATCACCTCCAGAAAGATGGCAGAAGATCTGAAGTCACCAGTGAGCTCTGCTACACTCAGAAGACGATGAAGTGAAGCCAATGATCTCCTCCAGAAAGATAAGAGAAGATCTGAAGTCACCAGTGAGCTCTGCTACAATCAGAAGATGTTGAAGTGAAGCCAATGATCGTCTCAATAAAGATGACAGAAGATCTGGTCACCAGTGAGCTCAGCTACAATCAGAAGACGTGAACTGAAGCCAATGATCGTCTCCAGAAAGATGAGAGAAGATCTGAAGTCACCAGTGAGCTCTGCTACAATCAGAAGACGATGAAGTGAAGCCAATGATCATCTCCAGAAAGATGAGAGAAGACCTGAAGTCACCAGTGAGCTCTGCTACAATCAGAAGTTAATGAAGTGAAGCAAATGATCATCTCCAGAAAGATGACAGAAGATCTGAAGTCACCAGTGAGCTCTGCTACAATCAGAAGATGATGAAGTGAAGCAAATGATCCCCTCCAGAAAGATGAAAGAAGATCTGAAGTCACCAGTGAGCTCTGCTTCACTCAGAAGATAATGAAGTGAAGCAAATGATCATCTCCAGAAAGATGAGAGAAGATCTGGTCACCAGTGAGCTCTGCTACACTCAGAAGACGGTGAAGTGAAGCCAATGATAATCTCCAGAAAGATGACAGAAAATCTGAAGTCACCAGTGAGCTCTGCTACAATCAGAAGGCGTTGGAAGGAAGCCAATGATCTCCTCCAGAAAGATGAGAGAAGATCTGAAGTCACCAGTGAGCTCTGCTACAATCAGAAGACGATGAAATGAAGCCAATGATCTCCTCCAGAAAGATGGCAGAAGATCTGAAGTCACCAGTGAGCTCTGCTACACTCAGAAGACGATGAAGTGAAGCCAATGATCACCTCCAGAAAGATGAGAGAAGATCTGAAGTCACCAGTGAGCTCTGCTACAATCAGAAGATGTTGAAGTGAAGCCAATGATCGTCTCCATAAAGATGACAGAAGATCTGGTCACCAGTGAGCTCTGCTACAATCAGAAGATGATGAAGTGAAGCCAATGATCTCCTCCAGAAAGATGAGAGAAGATCTGAAGTCTCCAGTGAGCTCTGCTACAATCAGAAGACGATGAAGTGAAGCCAATGATCTCCTCCAGAAAGATGAGAGAAGATCTGAAGTCACCAGTGAGCTCTGCTACAATCAGAAGACAATGAAGTGAAGCCAATGATCATCTCCAGAAAGATGACAGAAGATCTGAAGTCACCAGTGAGCTCTGCTACAATCAGAAGACGATGAAGTGAAGCAAATGATCCCCTCCAGAAAGATGAAAGAAGATCTGAAGTCACCAGTGACCTCTGCTTCACTCAGAAGATAATGAAGTGAAGCAAATGATCATCTCCAGAAAGATGAGAGAAGATCTGGTCACCAGTGAGCTCTGCTACACTCAGAAGACGGTGAAGTGAAGCCAATGATAATCTCCAGAAAGATGACAGAAAATCTGAAGTCACCAGTGAGCTCTGCTACAATCAGAAGGCGTTGGAAGGAAGCCAATGATCTCCTCCAGAAAGATGAGAGAAGATCTGAAGTCACCAGTGAGCTCTGCTACAATCAGAAGACGATGAAATGAAGCCAATGATCTCCTCCAGAAAGATGGCAGAAGATCTGAAGTCACCAGTGAGCTCTGCTACACTCAGAAGACGATGAAGTGAAGCCAATGATCACCTCCAGAAAGATGAGAGAAGATCTGAAGTCTCCAGTGAGCTCTGCTACAATCAGAAGACGATGAAGTGAAGCCAATGATCATCTCCAGAAAGATGAGAGAAGATCTGCAGTCACCAGTGAGCTCTGCTACAATCAGAAGACGATGAAGTGAAGCCAATGATCTCCTCCAGAAAGATGAGAGAAGATCTGAAGTCACCAGTGAGCACTGCTACAATCAGAAGACGATGAAGAGAAGCCAATGATCTCCTCCAGAAAGATGAGAGAAGATCTGAAGTCACCAGTGAGCTCTTCTACAATCAGAAGATGTTGAAGTGAAGCCAATGATCGTCTCCATAAAGATGACAGAAGATCTGGTCACCAGTGAGCTCTGCTACAATCAGAAGACGATGAAGAGAAGCCAATGATCTCCTCCAGAAAGATGAGAGAAGATCTGAAGTCACCAGTGAGCTCTGCTACAATCAGAAGACGATGAAGTGAAGCCAATGATCTCCTCCAGAAAGATGAGAGAAGATCTGAAGTCTCCAGTGAGCTCTGCTACAATCAGAAGACGATGAAGTGAAGCCAATGATCTCCTCCAGAAAGATGAGAGAAGATCTGAAGTCTCCAGTGAGCTCTGCTACAATCAGAAGATGTTGAAGTGAAGCCAATGATCGTCTCCATAAAGATGACAGAAGATCTGGTCACCAGTGAGCTCTGCTACAATCAGAAGACGTGAACTGAAGCCAATGATCGTCTCCAGAAAGATGAGAGAAGATCTGCAGTCACCAGTGAGCTCTGCTTCAATCAGAAAATGATGAAGGGAAGCCAGTGATCCCCTCCAGAAAGATGAGAGAAGATCTGAAGTTACCAGTGAGCTCTGCTACAATCAGAAGATGATGATGTGAAGCCAATGATCTCCTCCAGAAAGATGAGAGAAGATCTGAAGTCACCAGTGAGCTCTGCTACAATCAGAAGACGTGAACTGAAGCCAATGATCGTCTCCAGAAAGATGAGAGAAGATCTGCAGTCACCAGTGAGCTCTGCTTCAATCAGAAAATGATGAAGGGAAGCCAATGATCCCCTCCAGAAAGATGACAGAAGATCTGAATTCACCATGAGCTCTGCTACAATCAAAAGATGATGAAGTGAAGCCAATGATCGTCTCCAGAAAGATGAGAGAAGATCTGAAGTCACCACTGATCTCTGCTACAATCAGAAGACAATGAAGTGAAGCCAATGATCGTCTCCAGAAAGATGACAGAAGATCTGAAGTCACCAGTGAGCTCTGCTACAATCAGAAGACAATGAAGTGAAGCCAATGATCTCCTCCAGAAAGATGAGAGAAGATCTGAAGTCACCAGCGAGCTCTGCTACAATCAGAAGACGATGACGTGAAGCCAATGATCTCCTCCAGAAAGATGACAGAAGATCTGAAGTCACCAGTGAGCTCTGCTACAATCAGAAGGCGATGAAGTGAAGCCAATGATCACCTCCAGAAAGATGAGAGAAGATCTGGTCACCAGTGAGCTCTGCTACAATCAGAAGACATTGCAGTGAAGCCAATGATCCCCTCCAGAAAGATGGCAGAAGATCTGAAGACACCAGTGAGCTCTGCTACAATCAGAAGACGGTGAAGTGAAGGCAATGATCACCTCCAGAAAGATGACAGAAGATCTGAAGTCACCAGTGAGCTCTGCTACAATCAGAAGATGATGAAGAGAAGCCAATGATCACCTCCAGAAAGATGAAAGAAGATCTGAAGACACCAGTGAGCTCTGCTACAATCAGAAGACGGTGAAGTGAAGGCAATGATCACCTCCAGAAAGATGACAGAAGATCTGAAGTCACCAGTGAGCTCTGCTACAATCAGAAGACATTGCAGTGAAGCCAATGATCCCCTCCAGAAAGATGACAGAAGATCTGAAGTCACCAGTGAGCTCTGCTACAATCAGAAGATAATGAAGTGAAGCCAATGATCCCCTCCAGAAAGATGAGAGAAGATCTGGTCACCAGTGAGCTCTGCTACAATGAGAAGATGATGCAGTGAAGCCAATGATCTCCTCCAGAAAGATGACAGAAGATCTGAAGTCACTAGTGAGCTCTGCTACAATCAGAAGATAATGAAGTGAAGCCTATGATCTCCTCCAGAAAGATGAAAGAAGATCTGAAGTCACCAGTGAGCTCTGCTACAATCAGAAGACGATGAAGAGAAGCCCATGATCATCTCCAGAAAGATGAGAGAAGATCTGAAGTCACCAGTGAGCTCTGCTACAATCAGAAGACGATGAAATGAAGCCAATGATGTCCTCCAGAAAGATGGCAGAAGATCTGAAGTCACCAGTGAGTCCTGCTACAATCAGAAGATGATGAAGTGAAGCCAATGATCCCCTCCAGAAAGATGAGAGAAGATCTGAAGTCACCAGTGAGCTCTGCTACAATCAGAAGATGATGAAGTGAAGCCAATGATCCCCTCCAGAAAGATGGCAGAAGATCTGAAGTCACCAGTGAGCTCTGCTACAATCAGAAGATGATGAAGTGAAGCCAATGATCCCCTCCAGAAAGATGAGAGAAGATCTGCAGTCACCAGTGAGCTCTGCTACAATCAGAAGATGATGAAGTGAAGCCAATGATCCCCTCCAGAAAGATGGCAGAAGATCTGAAGTCACCAGTGAGCTCTGCTACAATCAGAAGATGATGAAGTGAAGCCAATGATCGTCTTCATAAAGATGAGAGAAGATCTGCAGTCACCAGTGAGCTCTGCTACAGTCAGAAGACGATGAAGTGAAGTGAAGCCAATGATCTCCTCCAGAAAGATGAGAGAAGATCTGAAGTCTCCAGTGAGCTCAGCTACAATCAGAAGACGTGAACTGAAGCCAATGATCGTCTCCAGAAAGATGAGAGAAGATCTGCAGTCACCAGTGAGCTCTGCTACAACCAGAAGATGTTGAAGTGAAGCCAATGATCGTCTCCATAAAGATGACAGAAGATCTGAAGTCACCAGTGAGCTCTGCTACAATCAGAAGATGATGCAGTGAAGCCAATGATCTCCTCCAGAAATTTGAAAGAAGATCTGAATTCACCAGTGAGCTCTGCTACAATCAGAAGACGATGAAGGGAAGCCAATGATCCCCTCCAGAAAGATGAAAGAAGATCTGAAGTCACCAGTGAGCTCTGCTACAATCAGAAGACGGTGAAGTGAAGCCAATGATCGTCTCCAGAAAGATGACAGAAAATCTGAAGTCACCAGTGAGCTCTGCTACAATCAGAAGGCGATGAAGTGAAGCCAATGATCACCTCCAGAAAGATGACAGAAGATCTGAAGTCACTAGTGAGCTCTGCTACAATCAGAAGACGTTGGAAGGAAGCCAATGATCTCCTCCAGAAAGATGAGAGAAGATCTGAAGTCACCAGTGAGCTCTGCTACAATCAGAAGACGATGAAATGAAGCCAATGATCACCTCCAGAAAGATGAGAGAAGATCTGAAGTCACCAGTGAGCTCTGCTACAATCAGAAGATGTTGAAGTGAAGCCAATGATCGTCTCAATAAAGATGACAGAAGATCTGGTCACCAGTGAGCTCAGCTACAATCAGAAGACGTGAACTGAAGCCAATGATCGTCTCCAGAAAGATGAGAGAAGATCTGCAGTCACCAGTGAGCTCTGCTACAATCAGAAGACGTGAACTGAAGCCAATGATCTCCTCCAGAAAGATGAGAGAAGATCTGAAGTCACCAGTGAGCTCTGCTACAATCAGAAGACGATGAAGTGAAGCCAATGATCATCTCCAGAAAGATGAGAGAAGACCTGAAGTCACCAGTGAGCTCTGCTACAATCAGAAGATAATGAAGTGAAGCAAATGATCATCTCCAGAAAGATGACAGAAGATCTGGTCACCAGTGAGCTCTGCTACACTCAGAAGACGGTGAAGTGAAGCCAATGATAATCTCCAGAAAGATGACAGAAAATCTGAAGTCACCAGTGAGCTCTGCTACAATCAGAAGGCGTTGGAAGGAAGCCAATGATTCCTTCCAGAAAGATGACAGAAGATCAGAAGTCACCAGTGAGCTCTGCTACAATCAGAAGACGATGAAATGAAGCCAATGATCTCCTCCAGAAAGATGGCAGAAGATCTGAAGTCACCAGTGAGCTCTGCTACACTCAGAAGACGATGAAGTGAAGCCAATGATCACCTCCAGAAAGATGAGAGAAGATCTGAAGTCACCAGTGAGCTCTGCTACAATCAGAAGATGATGAAGTGAAGCCAATGATCGTCTCCATAAAGATGACAGAAGATCTGAGTCACCAGTGAGCTCTGCTACAATCAGAAGACGATGAAGTGAAGCCAATGATCTCCTCCAGAAAGATGAGAGAAGATCTGAAGTCTCCAGTGAGCTCTGCTACAATCAGAAGACGATGAAGTGAAGCCAATGATCTCCTCCAGAAAGATGAGAGAAGATCTGAAGTCACCAGTGAGCTCTGCTACACTCAGAAGACGATGAAGTGAAGCTAATGATCTCCTCCAGAAAGATGAGAGAAGATCTGAAGTCACCAGTGAGCTCTGCTACAATCAGAAGACGATGAAGTGAAGCCAATGATCATCTCCAGAAAGATGACAGAAGATCTGAAGTCACCAGTGAGCTCTGCTACAATCAGAAGACGATGAAGTGAAGCAAATGATCCCCTCCAGAAAGATGAAAGAAGATCTGAAGTCACCAGTGACCTCTGCTTCACTCAGAAGATAATGAAGTGAAGCAAATGATCATCTCCAGAAAGATGAGAGAAGATCTGGTCACCAGTGAGCTCTGCTACACTCAGAAGACGGTGAAGTGAAGCCAATGATAATCTCCAGAAAGATGACAGAAAATCTGAAGTCACCAGTGAGCTCTGCTACAATCAGAAGGCGTTGGAAGGAAGCCAATGATTCCTTCCAGAAAGATGACAGAAGATCAGAAGTCACCAGTGAGCTCTGCTACAATCAGAAGACGATGAAATGAAGCCAATGATCTCCTCCAGAAAGATGGCAGAAGATCTGAAGTCACCAGTGAGCTCTGCTACACTCAGAAGACGATGAAGTGAAGCCAATGATCACCTCCAGAAAGATGAGAGAAGATCTGAAGTCACCAGTGAGCTCTGCTACAATCAGAAGATGTTGAAGTGAAGCCAATGATCGTCTCCATAAAGATGACAGAAGATCTGGTCACCAGTGAGCTCTGCTACAATCAGAAGACGATGAAGTGAAGCCAATGATCTCCTCCAGAAAGATGAGAGAAGATCTGAAGTCTCCAGTGAGCTCTGCTACAATCAGAAGACGATGAAGTGAAGCCAATGATCTCCTCCAGAAAGATGAGAGAAGATCTGAAGTCTCCAGTGAGCTCTGCTACACTCAGAAGACGATGAAGTGAAGCTAATGATCTCCTCCAGAAAGATGAGAGAAGATCTGAAGTCACCAGTGAGCTCTGCTACAATCAGAAGACGATGAAGTGAAGCCAATGATCATCTCCAGAAAGATGACAGAAGATCTGAAGTCACCAGTGAGCTCTGCTACAATCAGAAGACGATGAAGTGAAGCAAATGATCCCCTCCAGAAAGATGAAAGAAGATCTGAAGTCACCAGTGACCTCTGCTTCACTCAGAAGATAATGAAGTGAAGCAAATGATCATCTCCAGAAAGATGAGAGAAGATCTGGTCACCAGTGAGCTCTGCTACACTCAGAAGACGGTGAAGTGAAGCCAATGATAATCTCCAGAAAGATGACAGAAAATCTGAAGTCACCAGTGAGCTCTGCTACAATCAGAAGGCGTTGGAAGGAAGCCAATGATCTCCTCCAGAAAGATGAGAGAAGATCTGAAGTCACCAGTGAGCTCTGCTACAATCAGAAGACGATAAAATGAAGCCAATGATCTCCTCCAGAAAGATGGCAGAAGATCTGAAGTCACCAGTGAGCTCTGCTACACTCAGAAGACGATGAAGTGAAGCCAATGATCACCTCCAGAAAGATGAAAGAGGATCTGAAGTCACCAGTGAGCTCTGCTACAATCAGAAGATGATGAAGTGAAGCCAATGATCACCTCCAGAAAGATGAGAGAAGATCTGAAGTCTCCAGTGAGCTCTGCTACAATCAGAAGACGATGAAGAGAAGCCAATGATCTCCTCCAGAAAGATGAGAGAAGATCTGAAGTCACCAGTGAGCTCTGCTACAATCAGAAGATGTTGAAGTGAAGCCAATGATCGTCTCCATAAAGATGACAGAAGATCTGGTCACCAGTGAGCTCTGCTACAATCAGAAGACGATGAAGAGAAGCCAATGATCTCCTCCAGAAAGATGAGAGAAGATCTGAAGTCACCAGTGAGCTCTGCTACAATCAGAAGACGATGAAGTGAAGCCAATGATCTCCTCCAGAAAGATGAGAGAAGATCTGAAGTCTCCAGTGAGCTCTGCTACAATCAGAAGACGATGAAGTGAAGCCAATGATCTCCTCCAGAAAGATGAGAGAAGATCTGAAGTCTCCAGTGAGCTCTGCTACAATCAGAAGACGATGAAGAGAAGCCAATGATCGTCTCCATAAAGATGACAGAAGATCTGGTCACCAGTGAGCTCTGCTACAATCAGAAGACGTGAACTGAAGCCAATGATCGTCTCCAGAAAGATGAGAGAAGATCTGCAGTCACCAGTGAGCTCTGCTTCAATCAGAAAATGATGAAGGGAAGCCAGTGATCCCCTCCAGAAAGATGAGAGAAGATCTGAAGTTACCAGTGAGCTCTGCTACAATCAGAAGATGATGATGTGAAGCCAATGATCTCCTCCAGAAAGATGAGAGAAGATCTGAAGTCACCAGTGAGCTCTGCTACAATCAGAAGACGTGAACTGAAGCCAATGATCGTCTCCAGAAAGATGAGAGAAGATCTGAAGTCCCCAGTGAGCTCTGCTACAATCAAAAGATGATGAAGTGAAGCCAATGATCGTCTCCAGAAAGATGAGAGAAGATCTGAAGTCACCACTGATCTCTGCTACAATCAGAAGACAATGAAGTGAAGCCAATGATCGTCTCCAGAAAGATGACAGAAGATCTGAAGTCACCAGTGAGCTCAGCTACAATCAGAAGACGATGAAGTGAAGCCAATGATCTCCTCCAGAAAGATGAGAGAAGACCTGAAGTCACCAGTGAGCTCTGCTACAATCAGAAGACAATGAAGTGAAGCCAATGATCTCCTCCAGAAAGATGAGAGAAGATCTGAAGTCACCAGCGAGCTCTGCTACAATCAGAAGACGATGACGTGAAGCCAATGATCTCCTCCAGAAAGATGACAGAAGATCTGAAGTCACCAGTGAGCTCTGCTACAATCAGAAGACGATGAAGTGAAGCCAATGATCTCCTCCAGAAATTTGAAAGAAGATCTAAATTCACCAGTGAGCTCTGCTACAATCAGAAGACGATGAAGTGAAGCCAATGATCCCCTCCAGAAAGATGAGAGAAGATCTAGTCACCAGTGAGCTCTGCTACAATCAGAAGACAATGAAGTGAAGCCAATGATCCCCTCCAGAAAGATGGCAGAAGATCTGAAGTCACCAGTGAGCTCTGCTACAATCAGAAGGCGATGAAGTGAAGCCAATGATCGTCTCCAGAAAGATGGCAGAAGATCTGAAGTCACCAGTGAGCTCTGCTACAATCAGAAGACGATGAAGTGAAGCCAATGATCTCCTCCAGAAAGATGAAAGAAGATCTGAAGTCACCAGTGAGCTCTGCTACAATCAGAAGACGATGAAGTGAAGCCAATGATCTCCTCCAGAAAGAAGAGAGAAGATCTGAAGTCACCAGTGAGCTCTGCTACAATCAGAAGATGGTGAAGTGAAGCCAATGATCTCCTCCAGAAAGATGAGAGAAGATCTGAAGTCACCAGTGAGCTCTGCTACAATCAGAAGACGATGAAGAGAAGCCCATGATCATCTCCAGAAAGATGAGAGAAGATCTGAAGTCTCCAGTGAGCTCTGCTACAATCAGAAGACGATGAAATGAAGCCAATGATGTCCTCCAGAAAGATGGCAGAAGATCTGAAGTCACCAGTGAGTCCTGCTACAATCAGAAGATGATGAAGTGAAGCCAATGATCCCCTCCAGAAAGATGGCAGAAGATCTGAAGTCACCAGTGAGCTCTGCTACAATCAGAAGATGATGAAGTGAAGCCAATGATCGTCTTCATAAAGATGAGAGAAGATCTGCAGTCACCAGTGAGCTCAGCTACAGTCAGAAGACGATGAAGTGAAGTGAAGCCAATGATCTCCTCCAGAAAGATGAGAGAAGATCTGAAGTCTCCAGTGAGCTCAGCTACAATCAGAAGACGTGAACTGAAGCCAATGATCGTCTCCAGAAAGATGAGAGAAGATCTGCAGTCACCAGTGAGCTCTGCTACAATCAGAAGATGTTGAAGTGAAGCCAATGATCGTCTCCATAAAGATGACAGAAGATCTGAAGTCACCAGTGAGCTCTGCTACAATCAGAAGATGGTGAATAGAAGCCAATGATCTCCTCCAGAAAGATGAGAGAAGATCTGAAGTCACCAGTGAGCTCTGCTACAATCAGAAGACGATGAAGTGAAGCCAATGATCCCCTCCAGTAGCAGATACCGGCAATGGTGGGTACAGTGACCATGTTGGGATGGTATGTGCTGAGAAGATGTACAGATTAGAAGTCATAGAAAGTACGAAAACCTCTCTGGGGCCTGACGTAGGGAACTTCCCCAGCAGCCAATCAGAGTCTATGTTTCATGTTTCCAGTGCAGTTTAGGAGATGGAAGCTGAACTCTGATTGGCTGTGGTGTGACACTAGGATAAGTTTCCCGTGAAGCAGTTCTCATGCGTGAGGTGCAGTGTGAGCGTTGGAGAGCGGTACTCACCGTGGACGGTCAGGGTCACACGCACGTCCTTTGTGGTTTCCTTTGTCTGTATTTTTGCTGTATATTCCCCCTGATCTGTGAGGAGAAGATCGGTGATCTGTAAGGATCCGTTACTGAAGGCCGAGAACCTGGGACTGTAGACATTGCCTTGGATTGTAGTAGATTGAGCAGTAAGATATACCAGGATCTGATTCGGAGGACTTGTGTCCGTCCCTTTAAACCAGGTGACACTTACAATGTTCTCGTTAATACCAGTAGGACTGAGGGTGACAGATCCACGGACAGACGGGTACTGGGGGATGGGCTGGATACTCCACGATCCACGGGTCACATCCACCACGAGGCCGAGGAGAACTACAAGAGAAAGTGTGGTCAGATTATGTCTATATAAACCATCCAATAAACCATCATGGATGTGAGTGCAGGGAAGGTGGGGCCCATACCCCCGATTCGCCGTATACCAGTGTGTGTGCTCAGAATGCCCCCAGTAAACACCGACCACTAGCGCCACAGCGTCACATACCACCACAACATACACAACACAGCCGGCACCTATGGACACGTGCAACGTATACATGAGGACATTTCCTGGTGCAAACCACCAGCGTACACAGCAAACCCAGTGTGAACAGAGCCTTATCATGCCCGGGGCTACTAACCCTTTACCATCCACTGGCTGCCTGAGGCGGTCAGGTACGTGACGTAATCATTCACCGCATTGCGCTACTCGTATAGACACTCCAACATACGGTGGGTTTCCAGTGAGTTGGGGTGTCGCAAGGGCAGACCGTTCTGCCACTACAAGTCCTAGGGGGTGTTTGTGGCCAGACAAGCATGGCTGCAATGCACAGACGCTCTCCAAGTCATGGCCCGCACCCCCTCCAAGCCAGTTTACTTTTTACCACCAAAGGTATCACGTGTGCAGTGCAGGGAATGTAGGTAATGTCCCCGAACACATCGCAGTCACAATGTTCCTGCCATTGTCTCCGAAACGTTGTGCAGTGGCCGAGAGACATCCCGCTGGAAATGTGCTTGATGCAGATTAGCAGCTGAGCCGCCTGTGGCGTCTAGGCTCCAGGTCTAAGACACTGTGCCAACCGTGCCGTATACAAATAGGACGGGAGGGAGGGGAAGGAACATTCGGCCCTGATTCTGTAGGGGACGGGGCGATGTCCATTGAGGAGGACCTGGTGGGGGCTGAAAAGCGGCTGTTCTGGGAACCAGACTGGCACAAATACGGAGGTGTCACTAGAACCAGGCCTCGTTGCAGTGATGCAGCGCCAGTGAGCCATGAAAGCTATGTAAACAAAGAGAAAAACCGCGCTGCGTAGAATAAGTGTAAGTTCACATTAGGAGTAAGAAGAAGCAATGTCTTTGGCCGATGCTCTAATCTCCTAGAAAACAGAAGAAATGGCCCCACATAGTGAAGTGCCGCCAACTGAGTTTAAATATAAGGATTTATTCTACTCACAAGATCCATAAAACAACAATCATATAAAACGTGCGCGTCCTCTCATCAAACGCCCGACCCGGGTCTCGCCTCCGCTTCGTCATCTGGATTGCTTCTTCTTCAAGGTAATGTGGGCGTTACCACAACCTCGATTCACAGGATTATAGACGACGCCCAGATGTTCACAGGAGAGTTCTCCCATTATGTTAGGGGTGGTGCCGATCCTCCTAGAAACCACTGTCTCTTTTCCACTCTTTATTCTCTTTCAGGCGATTCTTACACGGTGAGAAAAAACCGCACCATGTGACGCGATGTTTAGTAGTTTTACCAGATTGTGTGAATATAAAACTATGTACAAGTTTATTCTTTAGATTAGGTGCTTTTTTAAAAATTGCTGTGGGATTTTGGGGGTAATCTCTCCTGATATGGGTCGTTTCTAAGGACAGACCAGTTCTCGCTCACGGCCTCCTTTACCTGCCGGGCATTACTGCTGAATTGTGCAAAAAAACTGAAGCCAAAGTCTTTTTCTTCCTTCTGCTCCTTTGCTGCATCTTACCCTGTTCCATGAACACTTTCCTCCGCCGCCTTCTGTGCGGCTCTCCAGTTCTTCCTCCTCATAGCCGTTTTCCAAGCACCTGTTCTTTATCCTGCTTCTCCGCGCCTCAGTCACGTAAATTACTGCAAGGTCTATGTACTCTCCCAAACTGTCCCTTAGGCCATGTCCGTTCTGTGTGCATTCTGTTTCCGTATGTCCGTTCTGCAAAAAAATAGAACATGTCCTATCATTGTCCGCATTACAAACAAGGATAGGACTGTTCTATTAGGGTCCAGCTGTTCCGTTCAGCAAAATACGGAATGCACATGGACGTCATCCATATTTTTTGTGCATCTGATTTTTGTAGACCGCAAAATACATACAGTCGTGTGCAAGAGGCCTTAGGGATATTCTTGATTCAGGGTTTGTAATGACAACTGGTCGTGGAAATATCTGCATTCGTATCTGTAGGTTTAAATATGTTTTTGTTTTTAATCTCCCTTCATCCGCAGAAATGGTACAAAAAATCCGCCCACTTGTGGCTGACATCTCCTGTAAACCGTAAGATCCATTCGTTTGTATTGATTTAGCACAAAACTTCTTCAAACTCTTTGGATTTCTCCAGATTAAATTGCCAGTGATCTATTATTTGCCCAAACTTCATAAAAATGTTATGGATCCCCCCCCCAGGCCTATTATATCTGGGATAAACTCCCTGACTAGCCGACTAGCTGAATTTGTAGATTTTTTTCCTGCAAAAATATGTGAGCAAAACCCCGTCTTATCTTAAAGATACAGGTGAAGTGTTAACCCTGGGTTCAGACCTGAGCGTTCCAAAAACGCGCGTTTTACGCGCGTTTTTGACGCGCGTTTTTTTGCGCGTTTTTGCAAATAGGAAACGCTGTCAGCTGCACGCGTTCTTGTGATTGCTACTGTGGTGTCAATCACAAAACGCGCGTCAAACGCCCCAAAAGAAGCTCAAGTACTTGTTTATGCGTTGGGCGTTTTGCAGCGCGTTCAAACGCGCTGTAAAACGCTCAAGTGTGAACCACTCCCATAGGGATGCATTGGTTTTAATCTGTTGAGCGTTTTACAGCGCGTTTGAACGCGCTGTAAAACGCTCAGGTGTGAACCCAGGGTAAAACTTCTGAAGGGTTTGGGCCGATATACAGAAGATATGATACTGGCCACTGCGGATGCTGCATCTCTGCAGACCGGTATCCCCAAAGACAAGCGTGCGGATGCTGCATCTCTGCAGACCGGAACCCCAAAGACTAGCGTGCGGATGCTGCATCTCTGCAGACCGGTATCCCCAAAGACAAGCGTGCGGATGCTGCATCTCTGCAGACCGGTATCCCCAAAGACAAGCGTGCGGATGCTGCATCTCTGCAGACCGGTATCCCCAAAGACAAGCATGCGGATGCTGCATCTCTGCAGACCGGTATCCCCAAAGACAAGCGTGCGGATGCTGCATCTCTGCAGACCGGAACCCCAAAGACTAGCGTGCGGATGCTGCATCTCTGCAGACCGGTATCCCCAAAGACAAGCGTGCGGATGCTGCATCTCTGCAGACCGGTATCCCCAAAGACAAGCGTGCGGATGCTGCATCTCTGCAGACCGGTATCCCCAAAGACTAGTGTGCGGATGCTGCATCTCTGCAGACCGGTATCCCCAAAGACTAGCGTGCGGATGCTGCATCTCTGCAGACCGGTATCCCCAAAGACTAGCGTGCGGATGCTGCATCTCTGCAGACCGGTATCCCCAAAGACAAGCGTGCGGATGCTGCATCTCTGCAGACCGGTATCCCCAAAGACAAGCATGCGGATGCTGCATCTCTGCAGACCGGTATCCCCAAAGACAAGCGTGCGGATGCTGCATCTCTGCAGACCGGTATCCCCAAAGACAAGCGTGCGGATGCTGCATCTCTGCAGACCGGTATCCCCAAAGACAAGCATGCGGATGCTGCATCTCTGCAGACCGGTATCCCCAAAGACAAGCATGCGGATGCTGCATCTCTGCAGACCGGTATCCCCAAAGACTAGCGTGCGGATGCTGCATCTCTGCAGACCGGTATCCCCAAAGACTAGCGTGCGGATGCTGCATCTCTGCAGACCGGTATCCCCAAAGACTAGTGTGCGGATGCTGCATCTCTGCAGACCGTTATCCCCAAAGACAAGCGTGCGGATGCTGCATCTCTGCAGACCGTTATCCCCAAAGACAAGCGTGCGGATGCTGCATCTCGGCAGACCGCTATCCCCAAAGACAAGCATGCGGATGCTGCATCTCTGCAGACCGGTATCCCCAAAGACAAGCATGCGGATGCTGCATCTCTGCAGACCGGTATCCCCAAAGACAAGCATGCGGATGCTGCATCTCTGCAGACCGGTATCCCCAAAGACTAGCGTGCGGATGCTGCATCTCTGCAGACCGGTATCCCCAAAGACTAAGCGTGCGGATGCTGCATCTCTGCAGACCGGTATCCCCAAAGACTAGCGTGCGGATGCTGCATCTCTGCAGACCGGTATCCCCAAAGACTAGCGTGCGGATGCTGCATCTCTGCAGACCGGTATCCCCAAAGACTAGTGTGCGGATGCTGCATCTCTGCAGACCGGTATCCCCAAAGACTAGTGTGCGGATGCTGCATCTCTGCAGACCGGTATCCCCAAAGACTAGCGTGCGGATGCTGCATCTCTGCAGACCGGTATCCCCAAAGACAAGCATGCGGATGCTGCATCTCTGCAGACCGGTATCCCCAAAGACTAGCGTGCGGATGCTGCATCTCTGCAGACCGGTATCCCCAAAGACTAGCGTGCGGATGCTGCATCTCTGCAGACCGGTATCCCCAAAGACTAGCGTGCGGATGCTGCATCTCTGCAGACCGGTATCCCCAAAGACTAGCGTGCGGATGCTGCATCTCTGCAGACCGGTATCCCCAAAGACAAGCGTGCGGATGCTGTTAAGGACTGCCCTGAGAAAGATCAAGAAATGACAATTGAACAGGGGACATTTATATTAGAATGTTGTTTAGGTCACATTTTTGGGGTTTGATTGTTGCTGGTTCTTGCAGTGCACTGGGGCGGCGATGGGGGCGAAATTTGCCCCCAGTTTCACCAACCCATTTATGGGCTCATGGGAAGAGGAATTTATAAAACCAAGGTTGGGTGGGAAAGATAGAAAAGGAGAACTGATTATGTGGAAAAGATATATCGACGATTGCCTGCTGATAAGGAAAGGAGATCGGGAGGGATTAGAAGAAGGTTTGTGCTACATCAATACAAACGAATGGAACTTACGGTTTACAGGAGATGTCAGCCACAAGTGGGCGGATTTGTTGTACCGTTTCTGCAGATAAAGGGAGATTAAAAACAAACACATATTTTAAACCTACAGATAGAAATGCAAATATTTCCACGACCAGTTGTCATTACAAACCCTGGATCAAGAATATCCCTAAGGGACAGTTTCGGAGAGTATATAGACCCTGCAGAAATTTACGTGATAAAGAACAGGTGCTTGGAAAACGGCTGTGAGGAGGAAGAACTGGAGAGCCGCACAGAAGGCGGCGGAGGAAAGTGTTCATGGAACAGGGTAAGATGCAGCAAAGGAGCAGAAGGAAGAAAAAGACTTTGGCTTCAGTTTTATTGCACAATTCAGCAGTAATGCCCGGCAGGTAAAGGAGGCCGTGAGCGAGAACTGGTCTGTCCTTAGAAACGACCCATATCAGGAGAGATTATCCCCAAAATCCCACAGTAATTTTTAAAAAAGCACCTAATCTAAAGAATAAACTTGTACATAGTTTTATATTCACACAATCTGGTAAAACTACTAAACATCGCGTCACATGGTGCGGTTTTTCCTCACCGTGTAAGAATCGCCTGAAAGAGAATAGAGAGTGGAAAAAGAGAGACCGGTTTCTAGGAGGATCGGCACCACCTAGGCGTCGTCTATAATCCTGTGAATCGAGGTTGTGGTAACGCCCACATTACCTTGAAGAAGAAGCAATCCAGATGACGAAGCGGAGGCGAGACCCGGGTCGGGCGTTTGATGAGAGGACGCGCACGTTTTATATGATTGTTATGGATCTTGTGAGTAGAATAAATCCTTGTATTTAAACTCATTTGGCGGCTCTTCACTATGTGGGGCCATTTCTTCTGTTCTCTAGGAGATTAGAGCATCGGCCATTGTAATAATCCCCGCAGGATACTGAGGAATAACAGCGCAAAGACATTGCTACTTCTTACTCCTAATGTGAACTTACGCTTATTCTAAGCAGCGCGGTTTTTCTCTTTGTTTGGATTTCAGTGAATTGTGAAAGGAGCTGCCCTCACAACTAAGACGGCAGCGCAATTTATGAACATTGATTCAGGACTGAAATTTTGTTGCAGATTGCGTGTTAGTTTGTCTCTTTGGTTTTTGTTTTTGTGATTTTTCATTTCGTTTTTCTTTTTGTTTATTTAGTTAGGATTGGGTGTATTGGTTTATTTGTCACTGTATTTAACATGAAAGATATGTACCGTCCCTGCTCCATGTGACAATGGTGACATGGACACTGCCACACAGGGAGAATTACGAAAAGTAGTCCATGCTCTCTGCCACATGATAATATAAGGCGGGAATGTGTTTTTTTTTTTAAAGAAATTAGGTTGAGTGAGTGTCATAAGTTTCCTAAAGACAGTGGAATCCACTAAGTGGTACAGCAGGGACTGCAGCACCAGCAACTTGACCAGGCAGGAGTTCAGTTTGCACATAAGCAGGTTACTGGGCAGGGATTGTTGTTTCCTGTTCACACGTTCTGTTATGGCCGACTGACAATGGAGCTGCGTACTCAGCTCCTACAAAGAGGCCACTGGACTTTTCAGCAGAGACAAAGCAGCGTCAACAACGTCTTCCCTCTGATATTTATCCAAGAGCAAGCTGTGACACTGATGCAACCAGGGATGGTGACGGAAGAACAGCTCCCGCATCTTGATCACGGTCCTGTGGCTGTCGTGGACCCATATGGATGGAGGATGGTGAGGATCTGTGACTGGAGGAGTAGAATTTGGTGTAGCTGGGGTCATAGAGTTTTCCCAGGATTAGGCAAGGGACATGGCTGACACTCATCACTGCAGACTAGTGTTGAGCGAACTTGTGTATAAGTCCGGCGTACAAGGTTCGGGTTCTCTAAGAATTCCCGTATGGATTCCACTACCATGAGCCATAACTTTTGGTCCGTGGTAGTGGAATCCATAGAACATCAATAAACTCCAGTAAATTCATTGATATTGCAATATCACCGCATTTGCTGGAGTTTATTGATGTACTAGACGACGGGGTGGGATCCCAACTCCACGCAGTACCACTAAGTGTGCCAGACTGGTTGACCCTTCTATGTAGTGGAATCCATAACAGAACTTTTAGATAACCCAAATCCAAACCTTCTACGCCAAACTTGGAACATAAATTGGCTCAACACTATTGCAGACCTGCTGCTCCTGATGATGACACTGGCCATGACCAACCACCACACAGTGTGACAAAGCCTGAACTCGGTCCTCGTGCACACTGGCAAGCATGGTAAGGGTACTTTTACACTTGCGGCCCCAAGTGGCCATGCACTGCCGTGCTGCCGCTCCGTCCCCATTGAGCTACAGCGCAGCACGCCACTGCACGGCCGGAGATTGCCGGACGAAAAGTACTGCATATCCGACTTTTAGTCCGGCGATCTCCGGCCGGGCAGGGTCATGCTGCGCCATAGCTCCACCCCCCCTAACCCTAAAAAGCATATATCTGACGGTGCAGCGTGTCATGAGTGCTCCACCAGCTAGCACCCATTACTCATCGCAACGTATGTCAGCGCAGCTTACAGAATGGAAAAAGAGAGAAAGACAAATGAGAGAACATTCGGGTTCTGGTCCGAGGAGACCTGAGTGTCACATGCACATTTTCAGGCCAATCGTAGCACGTTCGATTCTTTATTTGTATCTAAAATAAATCTTATGACCAATTTGTTACAAGGGGGCCTGAAAAAAATGTCAAGAAATTCACTTATCTCCAAGGGTAAAACTGATACAGAGGAGCAGACTACTCCAGTTATCATACCGAGCATAGCCGGATACCGCTGGGCACACCCAGATCTCCTTATCTATATTGGGATCCGCTTGGAATCTGTAGAAAAATACCGCTGCACGCATTATGGCGGTGTGAACACAGTGGGTGCGGAGCACTCTCATCACAGGTCAGCAGTACAGTGGATGAAGTCTGCTAAAACCTCATGCACTTTTATGCGTTTTTTTGAAGCATTTTTAAGAAGCCACTAAACAGCAATGTGTGATCCCGTCCTCGTTGTGAAGATCCACAGCTAGTGGCAGAACCGCCGCTTGCTAATTATCACTGATGTATGAATATAACTTACCTGAAATGATCAATGCCCTCATTGCAGGTAACGGATTCCCGTCAGACTCTCCTCGAGATTCCTGTAGAATGAGGAAGTTGCATGTCACGGACAAGCCGCACGTTCTTTTCTGAGCGTCCAGTTGAGCAATGAACAAACGTCACGTTGTGTTAACCTCTTGGCTGCCTGACAGTAACCACGGAGGAAGGAGTCTGAATTTTGCAGACTTAGGGCTCTTTAACACGAGCGGTTTCCAAAATCTTTATCTCATTCTGATTTTGTTGTAAAAAGATCACAGATGGCACCGAGCATTATCAATCATGTTACTGCTCCGTGTCCCTGCCGTCCGGAATGGGGCTTGGCTCTCTTTCACGCAGCGGATTACCCGCACGGCCTCCGCTCGTGTGAAAAAGCCCTTAAAGGTAAATATTTCAGCAGAGCTTATCCTAAATGTATGAGCAGAGGCTCAGCAGTCACCTGCCCATGGATAAGACATCATCACTTTGGTCCAGGGGGACTCTTGCCGCATGTCCAGGAGGAACGGATGATGGGAGTGGTAGTGGCCCTGACTGCAATAATCATTCACATTGGCAATCCTCACAACGATGCTCTCTAGGGCTGAGAAAAATCACAGAAAAAAAAATATATAAACACAATAGATGCAATAGACTAAGTCCTCATTCTTATAGAATAAAATCCGAGACTCTCAGCCAATATATTTTGATCAAAACACATCTGTGCCCACGTGCCTGACCTGAGACCACCTTGGCGCAGGTAGGCGGGCACAGATGTGTTTTGAACAAAATATAGTGCATTATTATTTTTTATTTTCTTTGATTTTCTTATTCTTTTCTTTGATTTTTTTGATAAATGTAGCCAGGAACATACACATATTTATTTATCATATCATGCAGGATGTTTTATCTTTGTTTTTTAACTATTTTATGTGATTGTTGTTTATTTTGTAGGACTGGGCAGTCATAGGAGGGCACACCCTTTCTTCCCTCATGGCACACCCTGATGGTAGTTGGGGTGCCCTTGGTGTTATGAGTGTTGCAAGGGTGCAAGGCAGGAGATGTAGGTGCAGTGGCGCACACCGCATGCTGCTGGACTCAGTCACCGGGTCACATACAGGATAGGAGTTGTAGTGCATCCAAATGTATTGTAGAACAGGTTCAAGCAGGTCACAGTGCAGCTTTCCGATAGCAATGTATGTATAGCAGTAATGATGAGGATTGTAGTACTCCTTCCCTTTATCTTTTCAAACTCTTTCTCTTTATAAAATCAAAGGATGACAATAAGGTTCTTGCAAAACATGTCTGTAACTCCCAGCTGAGGTTCGGGGCCGGTCAGGACATTGTCTAAGTGGGAAGGGTATATTAGCAAAGTCCGTCTCACTGCCTCAGAGTCTTTGTGAGCCTTAAACAGCGAATACCTTACTGACTGACTGCGGTCCTGGGCCATGCAGATTCTGGACCTTATAGTTCTTGCTTTCCTCTCTGGAGCACTGTCCTGTCTTTCTTGCTGTAAATATCTCAGAGATGATGGTTCATGTAGCTCATCTCAGCAACTAGAACTGAACTAGGGGTGGACATAGGTCCATCCTCCTTGCCTCCTAAATTGTTAACCCTGACCTATCCATACAGTATTATTTAGGGTACAATACAGTAAATGAGAACATTAACCAAATATCATCATATCCACAATCCTGATTGTATCCCCCTGTTCTGAAACACTAATTAATTTATTATGTGGAGAAATCATTTCTCCAATTGGCCGCTTCCGATGCACAGAAGGCTTCTCTGTGTGATGTCATCTGTCGGGCTTTAGGTAAGTCCTCCCATCACCACACGGCAGCGCGTACTGTGGCTTCATTATGTAACTGAGGGCAAGTGTAGTGCCCTGGAGCAGGGGTGCTTTGAAGTCTGGACATTTGTGGACATTTGCCCCCGTTTTCCCTATACAACGTCGTCAACCCCTTACTTTATTTCACTTTAAAGGGTTAACTTGCACTGACTGACTGTTTACTACTGTGAAAAAAAGGGGGTGCAAATGAGCTCCCAAGAAGCTCGGCCTCTGATGCCACTAGATGTAAGGCAGCTATCCTTTAGGTCGATGTTCAACCCTTGAAATAGCCTTTGAGACATGACTCGGATATTAAATAAGCCAGGACCTCATCTGCAGGCAGCTGTTTCAGGGTGATTGCCCCTCGTCAGTGCAGAGCAGAGCATACTGGCTTAACTGAGTGAGAGGCCTGAGTCAGGCCTAAGTCCAGGGGAGCATGTATGGCCTATAAGTCTGCTCATGCTGATTAAGGAGAGATAGTGGAGAGATAGTACCTCCAAACCTGACTCAGGCCTCTCACCCAGATAAGCCAGTACTCTATGCTCTGCACTGACGAGGGGCAATCACCCTGAAACAGCTGTCTGCAGATGAGGTGCTGGCTTATTTAATATCCGAGTCATGTCTCAAGGCCTATTTAAAGGGTTGAACATTGATTAGAGGCGGAGCTTGTAAAGAGCTCATTTGGATATCTTTCTTTCCAGAATTCCAGAGGCGCATGTATGGCTTATAAATCTCCTCATGCCGATTAAGGCGATCTGTCTCCGAGTTTAATATTGTGTAACTGCATTTTATATGTCTGTTGTGATATATATCTTGTTGATTTGCACTGTGTTTGCACAGAACTGTGGAAAGGGTTAACGAACACTGAGAGACCCTTTGGACTTTCTAGGTAATAATGAGAAGCTGGTAATTTTCCACAGTTACCATAAAGTTTAAAGAAGAGCATGTTTTGGAGGGAAAAAGCCAGACGTTGTTTACCACCAAAACCAGACAGTTTGACCCTTTGAATGTCTGGTTTTGCTTTGTTGTTGTGTCTGAAAACCTGTTTTTGAAAAAACGTCTGTGTCATTGCCATTTATTGAAGCTGCAATGTAAGTCTATGAGAGACGGAAAGTGTAACATTGTATCTGTTTGTGCTGAGCTTCTCCACCCCAGCCAGAAACTGTATATAAGGAGAGCAGTCAGAGCCCCTAGTGTTCTGCTGTTAGGGAACGGTGCTTGGAAGGGGAGACTCTGCCAGACTACTGAGTGACCAGAAGAAGACGCTGAGACAGGGATACTCTGCCACAGACCCTGGGCCTTCAGCCTTTGGCCAGGGTACCAGCCTTCTGAGAGAGAGAGACAGCTCAGGCCTTTCCTAATCATCCAACCCTTGCGCTGGACGGAGGAGAGGGAGTCTGAAAACCGGACTGTCCGGCCTAAAACTGGACTTCTGGCTACCCTAGTCAGGGGAGAGGCATTGTAAGGGGAACGCCCACACAGCCTGAACTGAGAGGAGACCGCTGCTGGAAAACAAGGTGCAGTATGAGCAGCGCTGAGTGCATGAGAAGCGAAGCATTTCTATTTTCTGCTGCATTGTAGCATCATATGAGTTTCCATAGCCTTTAAAGGGTTAGAAATGAGGTGATGCCACCACAGATGTACATAGAAGACGTGCCCAATTACATCAGATCAGGTGGGGGGTGTATAGCATTATACCATTACATTTCAGTCCTGGAGCGCCGCGCACTCAGCAGATTTCAGCATCAGTTCCCTCCTCAGTCCTGACAGAGAGAGGTCCGGGCCCTGTGCTGTGCGACCATCATTTTGTGCAAGAGGAGAAAGTTTCTTTGGGCTTTAGCAAAATACACTGACGAGCAAAAGGGTAATAATGTATTGAACTTCTGACTTTCAGGCTCCAGATCTCACCATCCACTACAGCTCCGGATGTGAGACTCCCATCATCCTATAGATAATCCTCTCGGCTATCTCTTTGGCAGTGTGAGGCTGGCTGCGATTGGCTAAGACTCTTGGGCAGTGTGAGGCTGGCTGCGATTGGCTAAGACTCTTAGGCAGTGTGAGGCTGGCTGTGATTGGCTAAGACTCTTAGGCAGTGTGAGGCTGGCTGCGATTGGATAAGACTCTTAGGCAGTGTGTAAGATCTGGTCCTTTTAGTAGATGATCGTTCAATATAACACCACCATACTTTACTGAGCAATCAAATACTACTCTGATTGTATCTGGTTTCTTTGAGTGGTAAACACCTTGATGTGGGCTGTACCACACTTCTCCTTCGTTAGGTTGGTTATTAACTTTCCCTGCTGTAACGGACCGTTACGCACACAACTCCGTTTAGGCGATATTCCCTTTTCCGGATAGACCAGCAGCTACTGCAATCACCAACTTCCCGAACTGCAAACCACACGAATTCACCAACTTCCGAACAAGAGACACACGAACCCTGGAAGCAGCCGAACAGGAAAAGCAATATGAACAGCTTACACTCCTGGCAATCAGCATACAGTCAGATCCCCCCCAATAACGAGACGACACTTCGTTCTGAGGGTCAAGCAGGAACTCTCCTTTACTGGCCCATACAGCCTCTTTTATTCCCAATGCCCAAACACATTACAGCCCACAGGGTTTTGCAGAACAACCAATAAACACATTACAACACATACAATGCAAGTCCAGCAGCCAATCAGATACAATGGGACCATACAGACACTCAGCATATCCCTCACCTCTGCTTAGGAGATAATGGAGTCAATCACTGCGTCTACTCAATTATCTCCAAGCTGAAAAGTTACACTTTTTATACATTTTAATAACTCCCTGATCTTACATCACATACGGATAAAACTTATATTTCTGTGATCAGCATAACTTGGGGAGCAACATATGTAAAAATCACATGAATCCGTCCGGGGGTTACAAGGTTAGGTGAGGTCCCTTTATTATCCCTTGGCAGCATGGCTTTACCTGTCCAAAAAGTTTCCATGTGTCCGTAAACTGTTTTTAAAAGGGCCAGCGCTGTACAATAAAAGTCCATAAGTCCAAATCGGTTCTTAACGGGCAATACATCCCCGGGCCATAGTCAGAAGGCAAGAGGCGGGCGACTAGACTTCTCCAGTTCACTGTGGCGAGGTTGGTTTCGCCACACTTCTCCCCTTTACCAACTAGACTAACAGGGTATCTGACCTCCTGCCGGTCAGTGCCCTGGTTAGTCCAGCAACCCACCCACGAAGCACAAACAGCAGTACAGCCCACCCACAATAAATGGTTACTACACCTGGATAAAGTAGCAACTTGTCCATGTCCAGGTGCCTCACCACGGCTGTGCGGGGGACTGGTAGACTGCCTTGGTGGGTTGCTGAGTGGGCACAGACCCGCGGTACTCTGCCCTGGGGCCAGCGCTACCACGGAAGTAGCCTGGTGGGAGCCTGGTTGTGGGGGGAGGAGACCGACTGTCTCCCCTCTGGATAAACCGCTCTGTGGCTGGGGGACAGGACCGACCGTCCTTGCCCCTTGTGCTGCAAGTGCAGAGACCACGGTCCCATCTGCACCGTTGGGGGGCATAACATCTCCCCTTGGTGGGTTAGGCTGCCGCTGGAGAGAGGGTGTAACAAGCCCCTCTCTCTGAACTGTAGACTGCCGCTGGGGAGAGGGGGTAGCAGGCTCCTCTCCCTGACCCTCTCTCTGCTGGTGGAGGGGGGGGACCAACTGTCTCCCCTTTCAATATTTTGTCCTGCTGCTGGGGTACACACTGCCACTGGGGAGGAAGGGCGACACCTTCAGCTCCCTGGGGTACCCACAGCCGCTGGGGAGGAAGGATGACACCTTCAGCTCCCTGGGGTACACACTGCCGCTGGGGGGAAGGGACGGCACCTTCAGCTCCCTGGGGTACACACTGCCGCTGGGGAGGAAGGGAAACACCTTCAGCTCCCGGGGGTAGACACTGCCGCTGGGGAGGAAGGACGGCACCTTCAGCTCCCTGGGGTACACACTGCCGCTGGGGAGGAAGGACGGCACCTTCAGCTCCCTGGGGTACACACTGCCGCTGGGGAGGAAGGACGACACCTTCAGCTCCCTGGGGTACACACTGCCGCTGTGGAGGAAGGACGGCACCTTCAGCTCCCTGGGGTACACACTGCCGCTGGGGAGGAAGGACGGCACCTTCAGCTCCCGGGGGTACACATGGCCGCTGGGGAGGAAGGACGGCACCTTCAGCTCTCCGGAACGCACTCAGCCGCTGGGGAGGAAGGACGGCACCTTCAGCTTCCTGGGGTACACACTGCCGCTGGAGAGGAAGGACGACACCTTCAGCTCCCGGGGGTACACACTGCCGCTGGGGAGGAAGGATGACACCTTCAGCTCCCGGGGGTAGACACTGCCGCTGTGGAGGAAGGACGGCACCTTCAGCTCCCTGGGGTACACACTGCCGCTGGGGAGGAAGGATGGCACCTTCAGCTCCCTGGGGTACACACTGCCGCTGGGGAGGAAGGACGGCACCTTCAGCTCCCGGGGGTACACACGGCCGCTGGGGAGGAAGGACGGCACCTTCAGCTCCCGGGGGTACACACGGCCGCTGGGGAGGAAGGACAACACCTTCAGCTTCCTGGGGTACACCCTGCCGCTGGGGAGGAAGGACGACACCTTCAGCTCCCTGGGGTACACACTGCCGCTGGGGAGGAAGGCCGGCACCTTCAGCTCCCTGGGGTACACACTGCCGCTGGGGAGGAAGGACGGCACCTTCAGCTCCCGGGGGTACACACTGCCGCTGGGGAGGAAGGACGGCACCTTCAACTCCCTGGGATACACTGCCGCTGGGGAGGAAGGACGACACCTTCAGCTCCCGGGGGTACACCCTGCCGCTGGGGAGGAAGGACGGCACCTTCAACTCCCTGGGGTACACACTGCCGCTGGGGAGGAAGGACGGCACCTTCAGCTCTCCGGAACGCACTCAGCCGCTGGGGAGGGCGGACGATACCATCTGCCATGAACCGCAGGTACTCTGCTGTTATCCTCCTCACGAACTGCACAGATTTCTCCGAGGGGTTGGGTCCGAAGAAAATCAGCCGTGATCTCAGCTCTCTGTCAAATTCCTCCTGCGTGTAGCTGGGTGCCATGCTTGTTCTCCTGAAGTTCTTTCTTTTGTAGATAGGGGCGCTGTACGGGTACTGGCGTTGCCCTCACTTTGTAATCCAAGGAATGGTGTTGCCCTGTAGATGTCCTTCTGGGCTGTGGAATTGATCCCGCCGCTTGCCACCAAATGTAACGGACCGTTACGCACACAACTCCGTTTAGGCGATATTCCCTTTTCAGACACACCGGCAGTTACTGCAATCACCAACTTCCCGAACTGCAAACCACGCGAATTCACCAACTTCCGAACAAGAGACACACGAACCCTGGAAGCAGCCGAACAGGAAAAGCAATATGAACAGCTTACACTCCTGGCAATCAGCATACAGTCAAATCCCCCCCAATAACGAGACAACACTTCGTTTTGAGGGTCAATCAGGAACTCTCCTTTTCTGGCCCATACAGCCTCTTTTATTACCATGTTCAGTCCAGAGGAATACCCCCTGGACTTCTACATTAACCAATCATAAAATAACAAAGGAATGACCGTCCCGCACAGAGTACACATTCCCTCCCCTCTGCCAGTGATATAATTACTAAACACAATGGACGAACTTATTATCACCGGCAGAAAATATACAGTTTTATACAACGTTCATAACTTCAAAACTATGCATGGGATTTCAATAAAAATTACATATTCATCATCAATCCATTCAGGGGAACAACATATCCAAAAATGGTACGAGTTAGACCAGGGGTTCAGAAATGAGTAAAAAGTGTCTTTGTGGAACTGGTTTGGGCCGTAAAGCCATGCTGGCAGAAGGTCACAGAGTCCTCTGTACTGGAGACAACTGGGAAGTAATCCAATTATCTCCCAGGACAGAGGCAAAACTCCATTGTGCGCATGTTAGTGAAAAGACACAAAAATACACAAATATACATAACTCCTATTATGCTGAACCGGACCCCCACATTCAGCCTATCCCCAGATGGCTTGGATCTGAGCGCTCAATATATCAGAACAGCGCTCAGATGCCACAACCACAGTCACATTGCCATGGGGTTTAAGCTTAGCATGGGCTGATGAGAGGGGCCATAATCCTGGGGCAGCAGGTGGGCAACCAGACTTCTCCAGCACCCAGTGTCCAGGTTGGTTTCGCCACATTTCTCCACAGTGCCCTTCTTCTAGAATGTCTTTTATGAATTTAAAATAATCATTCTTAAGTTTGGGATCTCTTCCCATCCTTTTCTTCAAGCATTTCATTCTCGCTAGGGCAAGATCTCTGTTATTTGGCAGGCGAGGTCGTTAGGGCATTTCAAGGAGATCTTGTTGATTCTGCTGAATACTTTCTTCTAGATTGTGTACGAACTGTAGGTCTTCTTGGGATGAACTCTTTTCATTAGAACTTACATCTTCAGTCAGATTCAAGGATTTTGATTACTTTCACTGGACTTATGGTTGGTAACTCTTGGACAGATATTCGATGACACAATCCTGTCACCTGTCTTGAGTTTGCAATCTGCTGTTTTCCTCCAACAACACCCCATCCTAGATCAGTTTGAACAGCGTAGGGTTCACCCTTTCCTCCTGTGATTACCTTTTGAGGTATCTAGGCTTTGGGACAAACGTAACCTATCAACATTCCAACACCAGTGGCGTAGCTATAGGGGTCGCAGCAGTCGCAACTGCGACCGGGCCCATAAGTCAGGGGGGCCCTCTAGGAGAGACAGTCTAAAGCCCTGCGCACCGCTGGCCGCCCTTTCTGGCCTCCCTAAAAGTTATTTGAGGTCTTGAGGACCTTTTCCACTGTGTCACATGTCAGGCCAGCGATTTCCTGCTGAGCCAATCACTGGCCTGACACGTGACATAAATGTGGCCACTGATTGGCTGAGTGGAAAAGGTCCTCAAGACCTCAAACAACTTGTCGGGAGGCCAGAGAGAAGATACCAGGACCAGTGCCACACAGAGGAGAAGAGGAGCTGCTACAGACGGGACCAGGACCAGGTGAGCAGAATGTTTTTACATAATATTAATAGAGGGGGGAAATGTGACTTTTTCTCCCCCCTCCATGTCACATTTCTCCCCCTATGTCACATTTCTCCCCCCTATGTCACATTTCTCCCCCCATGTCACATTTCTCCCCTCTCCATGTCACATAACCCCCCCTATGTCACATTTCTCCCCCCTCCATGTCACATTTCTCCCTCCAAGGGTCCCTCATTTTGACCCTTTGACTGCTCACTAAGTGTCTCTCCCCGTCATTGTGGTCAGTTTGAGCTTTACTGGTTCTGTAGCCACTTGTAATTTCTTGCAGATTTCTTGATCAATGAGGTGACATCACTCTGGGCATCCGGTAGCGCATAGGCGTATACCTTCTTGTTCCTCCTTTTAGGAGTTGAAATGCACACTGTTACAACCATTGATGTGCTGTGCTTTCTCCTTCCCTCACTCTGCAGGAGAATACCGACACTTTCTTTTCTTCCTCAGCATCTTTAGGTATTGAGGATTTATCCTTCTTTGGACGTTCTTCATGTAGCGGTGTAGGATGGCGTCCTTAGCAAACGCTGCATGTGGCCCTTTTCTTACACTCCTTGGTAACATCCGAAACACAGTTGGTTATAAAGTACAAATGTTTTCTTTTCTTCTGGGGACTTCTCCTTCAATTGTTGGCACTTGTGTATGTAGTGGTTCTCTCCACAGGACACACACTTGAAGGTAGTCTGAAGAGTTGTCAGTTCTGTCTCTCTACTGATCTCTGCTTCCTTATTGACGAATAAATCATTGAAAAAAAGTGCACCACAAGGATAAGCACCTGACAACACTGGCTAATCCCTTAAGGTGATGTTAAAAGCTGAGCCATTCACCCATATCTCCTAGTCAGGACCACATTGTAGCCCCTCATGCACCACGTCAAGGTTTCTCAGCATGGCATGGGCTCCTACCACTAGACTACCTATGGTGTGTGAACAGGGTCTGAAAGGTGCAGATATCCGGCTCACAGCCCCCCTCCCACTCGCCAGCGCTGCAGGACCCACAATGCAATGGGAGATAAATGAGGCTGCAGGCCCCGCCCACAACAGACCATGTGACACAGGCTCCAGCTGCAGCAGAATGTCACCAGTCCCAGCTGTTGTCTAGCTGGGACAATGGTTGTGACACCCTCCTGACCATTGCAGTGACATCTAGGGATAGAATCACCCGTTTCTATTTTCTCACTTAGTTCTGAATTATTTACTTTCTTCATCTTTTCCGGTAGAGATAGAGGATAAATTCACACACCTTTTACCTGACACTGGACTAGGCCTCTCTTTGTTTTTCTGAGCAGGGATGGAAGGATATGGACTAGAGTTGAGCGAACACCTGGAAGTTTGGCTTCGCCGGGTTCAGCCGAACTTCATAAAAAAGTTCTGGTTCGGGATCCGAACTTGACCATGAACCCTATTGAAGTCAATGGGGACCTGAACTTTGGGGCACTAAAATGGCTCTAAAAAAGTCCAGGAAAGGGCTAGAGGGCAACAAAAGGCAGCAAAATGTGGGTAAGTGCCTTGCAAAGAAATGTGGATAGGGAAATGACATACAATAAAATAAATAAAAATTACAAATTTCAATCCTGAACAAAGAGCAGGAGGTCCATATGGACTGGGAGGTTGAGGAGGCGGTGAACGTGGCGTTGTAGGTGGACGTTGTGGTGTAGGTGGATTTGGCGTTGTAGGTCGAAGCAGCAGTGGAGGAGGTGGAGGCAGCCAACAAAAACCACAAAACATATATATGGAATATATAAAATAACCCAAAGACAAAGTGCGCTGTAGTATAATAATGGCTGTGTGAGGCCGGTAGAACATGTCTATTCTGCACAAGGTACGGACAAGTCCTGCGGGATCCGTGCCTGGTTTATTTTAATGATCGTGAGCTTGTCCATGTTGGCTGTGGACAGGCGGCTGCGCTTGTCTGTGATAACGCCCCCTGTCATGCTGAATACACGTTCAGACAATACACAGGGCAGGCCAGCACCTCCAACAGGGCTCCAGACAAAAAAAAATATCAAGGAGCCATTGGCTCCTAACCTGAAAAATCTAGGAGCCAAATGAAATTTTTAGTCGCCAAATTTAAAATACATATAATGAGATTTTCTAAGCCACACCCACGCAGTTAAAGGGTTTCTGTAGTCATTTCCATGACCTGTCAGACTAGCCAGATTCGCATTGGTAATTCGTGTGCTCTCTGCATCCGTATGTCCATTTCACACCCCCCAAAAAAGATAGAACATGTCCTATTCTTATCCGCACCACGAACAAGGATAGGACTGTTCTATGATGAGCCGGACGTTCCATAAAACGCAGAACGCACATGCCATTATCCATGTTTTGCAGATCACCAATTTACGGACTGTAAAAATCCAACAGTCGTGTGCATGAGCCCTTACAAAGGGTGACATTTGCAACATAAATTGATGTGATGTAGATTTTCTTGTGGAAAGTGTCTGCAGAGAGTGAATGAGATTTCTTAAAGGTTAAATATACGTTCCTAAAATCCCTAAAATGTATTTTCGCAATGTCCTGCAGGAAGACTGTTGCGCTTATTACAGGAACAGGCCCCAGTGTCGGCTCCTGCCTGTGCCCACTCCATAAAGCCTGGCACAGCACTTTAGCTCAGGGTCTTTTGTACTGACAGGTTATGCAGAGATTTAAGAATAAGCAATTTTTGGCATCTGGGTTTGTTTTTTTATTACACATTGGCCAAGATTTACTAATCCTGTAGATGGTGACCCAGACCTGCACCAGATCTATCACAGAGGTCAGGCTGGAAGATAAAACTGGTGCAGGGACAGACCATTAAGGATCCATTCACATGTACGCAAGTGTATTGCGGATCCGCAAAACACGGATACCGGTTGTGCGTTGTGCATTTTGTGGCCCGCACATGGCCGGCCCTCCGATAGAAATGCCTATTTTTGTCTCCGATTGCGGACAAGAATAGGACATGCTCTACCTTTTTGCAGGGTTGCGGAATGGAGCAACAGATGCGGACAGTACACGGTGCACCTTTTGCAGGCCCATTCAAATGAAGGGGTCCGTCCGTTGTGCAGAATTGTGGGACAGATGCAGACCCAGAACTACGGACGTGTGAGCGGACCCTTACTCTGACTCTGTACCAGCTACTGATTGGCTAATTTTGAGTCAGAATTTTATGCCAGAACTGTGGCACAATGTTGGCACTAAGTGGTGCATCTAGGGCTCTATCCATTTCCGCTTCCACTAGGTGTAGAAGACCTAGATGCGCCACTTTTAGACAGATCTTTAGGCGCAGATACATTAGAAAATATGGGCCAGTGTGTCTTCCTCCTAAACTGAAAAAAAAAAAAATTCCAATAAAAACACAGAAGTGCAGAAAAACCACCAAATACCCACATGTGAAATCATCCTCAGGCACAGATTGTGCACCAAAAGCCACCAGCAGCAGCATCTGCCTCCCACTGTTTTCAATGGGAGACGGCATGTAACGTGGCCACGGCTTATAGCGGCTAAACCACAAAGGGGTCTGCAGATTGAAACTGAAAAACCGCACCATGTGAACCAGCCCTAAAGCAGATTTTTTGACTGGCTGGGACTGACGTATTAGATTCTGCCACTCTCTGAAATGGGACCGATAATAGAGAATGAAGTGAAGATTTGTGCAGGTCCTTTTAAGAGTAAAACACTAACATTGTAAGCAAATATCCCCAGCACCCGTGGTACTACAAATACCATAGAGCCAGCCTAGCTAATCATATGTGGAATCTGACTGTACAACCCCCACTAGTTGGCCGGGGCAGAACATGTTGCTGTGACCACCCAGGCTCCCTCACCTTCACACAAGCGCTCCTCATACATAGTGACCGGATACTGCATACCATTAGCGCTGTCCATCAAAACGCCCGCGATACTAAGCCCCGCCCACCGAGCATAAGCCCCGCCCATCCATCGGCAACAGCCTATCACAATGCTGGAGTGCCAGATTAGCCAATCAGTGAGCAGAATCCAAAGTCTTTTGCCTGCATGGGACCAGACATCTGATTGGAGGATGAGGTTTCTTGCTATTCCGGCTGGGCTGACAATGGTGATTCGATGTGTGAAGCGCAATGTTTGAAAGAGCAGTGGAGTGTCTAGGCGCAAATGGCGACAAGACTACAAAGTCTTGTCGCCATTGTGCAATTCTAAGTCGCATTGGCGACCATTTTAGTCGCCATCTGGAGCCCTGCTCCAAGGCGTAAAGTGCAAGCTCAGGACATGTGGACAATTTGGAGACCCAGAAGCTGAATGGGGCCGAACCATCAGTCAGTACGTGGAGGGGTGTGCAGACGTACTGTTCCACCATGTTAGTGAAATGCTGCCTCCTGCTAACACGTTCCGTATCAGGTGGTGGTGCAGTTAGCTGTGGCGTGGAGACAAAACTTTCCCACATTTCGGCCATGCTAACCCTGCCTTCTGAGGTGATGGCGGTGCCCCAGCTGCATTGGCGACCTCTTCCTCCTCCTCTTCTGCCTTCACCTTGTCCTTCCTCTGAGCCCCCGGTGTCAGTTGGGAATGCCATCAGCAGCGTGTCTACCAGCGTGCGCTTGTACTCGCGCATCTTCCTATCACGCTCCAGTGAGAGAATTAAGGACGGCACGTTGTTCTTGTAGCGGGGATCCAGCAGGGTGGCAACCCAGTAGGCAACTTGGCTGTTGTTGCGCAGGCACTGCAGCATGTAGTCGCTCATGTGTGCCAGGCTTCCCAGAGGCAACGACAAGCTGTCCTCTGTGGGAGGCGTGATGCCCATAAGCTGCTTTGGGTGCCACCCCGCTGTGAACACGGTTCTTCCTCATCTATCTCCTCATCCTCCAGAACTGTGCCCTGGCTGGACGATTGTGTACCCGGCCAATGTTGGTGCAGGAACCCACCCTCCGAGCCACTTGTCAATGACTGGCCTGATAACCGTGGAAATGACCCCTCATCCTCCTCCTCCTCCTCCTCCTGGGCCACCTCCTCTTCCATCATCGCCCTAAGCGTTTTCTCAAGGAGACATAGAAGTGGTATTGTAACGCTGATAACGGTGTCATCGCCACTGGCCATGTTTGTGGAGTACTCGAAACAGCACAACAGGGCACACAGGTCTCACATGGAGGCCCAATCATTGGTGGTGAAGTGGTGCTGTTCCGCAGTGCGACTGACGCGTGCGTGCTGCAGCTGAAACTCCACTATGGCCTGCTGCTGCTCGCACAGTCTCTCCAGCATGTGCAAGGTGGAGTTCCACCTGGTGGGCACGTCGCATATGAGGCGGTGAGCGGGAAGGCCGAAGTTCCGCTGTAGCGCAGACAGGCGAGCAGCGGCGGGATGTGAACGCCGTAAGCGCGCACAGACGGCCCACACTTTATGCAGCAGCTCTGACATGTCGGGGTAGTTGTGAATGAACTTCTGCCCCACCAAATTCAGCACATGCACCAGGCAAGGGATGTGCGTCAAACCGGCTAGTCCCAGAGCTGCGACGAGATTTCGCCCATTATCGCACACCACCAGGCCGGGCTTGAGGCCCACCGGCAGAAACCTCTCGTCGGTCTGTTGTTCCATGCCCATCCACAACTCCTGCGCGGTGTGGGGCCTGTCCCCCAAACATATGAGTTTCAGAATGGCCTGCTGACGTTTACCCCGGGCTGTGCTGAAGTTGGTGGTGAAGGTGTGTGGCTGACTGGATGAGCTGGTGGAAGCAGTGGAGGAGGAAGCAGAGTAGGAGGAGGAGGCTACAGGAGGCAAAGAATGATGCCCTGCGATCCTTGGTGGCGGAAGGACGTGCGCCAAAGGAAGGACGTGCGCCAAAGAACTCTCCACCTGCGGCCCAGCCGCCACCTCATTTACCCTCTCTTCATGCTGCGCCCAGGCGGTGCACCCTCATAGACGCGCCTGCCTGAGCAGTGCTGCAGCCGCCTGAGGCTCTCTATAGAGCGCTCAGGCTGCTGCAGCATGACGGGGGCTGGCGCTCCTAGTCCGCCTATAGGACTCGCCGGCCCTGCTCCCTGGCACCTTAAAAAATGGGCTGACAAATACCCAGGCGCCAGGACCAAATTCCTGGTCGCCATGGCGACCTGGCGCCTGGGATTTATCGAGCCCTGGGTTAAGGTCACAAGTTACTTTGAAAGAAATAAGGGGCACGGATCCCCCAACAATCGATAGAACGCCATCTTATTTACTGAATATATATTGCCAGTCAGGTATGCAGTGCAGCAGGAACTCCAACGCAGGCCGCAGGGGTACTTTATGGGCCGAAATTATGTGAAATTACTGATTTTGTTTGATTTGCAGTACAAGGCAATAAGGTACTTTATAGGAAAAAAAGAGGATTTTTTCCACCCCAGTGAAACAGATGGACTTACTGATTATTTTTCACTATCAGATCGCCTGTGCAGGCAGAGGACAGAATTCATTTCAACAAAATATATGATTTCTTCACCCACCAATGAGACTGACGGATGCTAATTAAATTCTTTCACTAGCAGTAGTACACAGCAGGCCACAAATTTAGGGCTCATGCACTCGACCGTATCTTCTTTCCGCTTCCGTTCCGTTCGTTTTTTTTTGTGGACCGTATAAAGAACCATTCACTTCAATGGGGCTTTAGAATATACGGAAGTTACTCTGTGTGCATTCCGTTTCCGTTTGTCCGCATGGCTGTAATGCGTGTCCTATTATTGTCCGCAAATCACGGTCCGAGGCCCCATTCAAGTCAATGGGTCTGCAAAAAATACGGAACGCACACGGAACACATCCGTATGTCATCCGTATTTCATCTGTATTTTGCGGATCCAAACTGTAGAAATGCTATGACCAGCACATTTTGGTTATGTGTTTGGAGATTAATAAGTTACTGTTTCAGTATACGATCCACAAAAAACAGATCAAATACGGTAACAATACGGATATGTTTTGTGCAATAACTGAACAGAAGAGGACCTAAAGTAGAGGAAAAAAAGCCTCACATACTGAACAACGGATCCATGAAAAACGGACCGCAAAACAGCAACTTTGTGTGCATGAGCCCTTACTTTCTGCCAAAAATTACGTGTTTTTTCCACCGACAATGTCCCAGTGAAATTTACTGATTTTATCTAATGTACAGGTGCTGTTCCGCAGTGCGACTGACGCATGCTGCCGCTGAAACTCCACTATGGCCTGCTGCTGCTCGCACAGTCTCTCCAGCATGTGCAAGGTGGAGTTCCACCTGGTGGGCACGTCGCATATGAGGCGGTGAGCGGGAAGGCCGAAGTTCCGCTGTAGCGCAGACAGGCGAGCAGCGGCAGGATGTGAACGCCGGAAGCGCGCACAGACGGCCCGCACTTTATGCAGCAGCTCTGACATGTCGGGTAGTTGTGAATGAACTTCTGCACCACCAGATTCAGCACATGCGCCAGGCAAGGGACGTGCGTCAAACCGGCTATTCCCAGAGCTGCCACGAGATTTCGCCCATTATCGCACACCACCAGGCTGGGCTTGAGGCCCACCGGCAGAAACCTCTCGTCGGTCTGTTGTTCCATGCCCGTCCATACCTAAAGAGGATTTTTCCTACACCAGTGAAACAGATGGACTTACTGATTATTTTTCACTATCAGATTTCCTGTGCAGGCAGATGGAATTTATTTCAACAAAATATATGATTTCAAGTTAAATTCTTTCACCAGCAGTAGTGCAGAGCAGGCCACAAATTTACTTTGTGCCAAAAATTACGTGTTTTTTCCACCAACAATGTCTCAGTGGAATTTATTGATTTTATTTGATTTGCAGTACAAGGCAATAAGGTACTTTATAGGAAAAAAAGAGGATTTTTTTGTACCCCAGTGAAACAGATGGACTTACTGAATATTTTTCACTATCAGATTTGCTGAGCAGGCAGAAAAGGCACTTAATGGTAAAAAAAAAAATATTATTTTTTTCACCCACAGTGAAACAGATGGATTTACAGATTATATTTTTCACAATCACAAATGTAGTGCACAGAGCAAATGTACTTTTTAGCACAAAAAAAAGAAGCCCAGAATCTGATGGATTTATAGAATTAATGACAATGATATATGCAGCACAGGGGTACTTTACAGAACAAAATGTTAAAATATCACCCCCAAGGTTCCTAAAATCACAAACGGAGTAACAGTATTATTTTCCCTTCCCCTGGCAGATATGCAGAGCAGGTGCACTTAAAAATGTGGTAATTTTGACAAATGAAGTAAAAAGACTGGATTCAATTACTGTCCCTGGCACATATACAGCTGCAAGTGCACGTCACTTACACAAAATGGCCGCCGACACCAACCACTCACAGAAATATAAAAGTTTTTGTCACTGGCCTCATAAAAAAAAACTGCCATTTCACCCACAAGAACAAAAAGGTTGTAGATCCCTGAGTGAACACAATTCTGATATCAGATATTATTCAGCAAAGCTTGTTTCCTATTCTCTCCCTGAGAGCAGCAGCAGCAGCAGCCTGTCCCTACACTAACAGCAGCAGAGTGACGTGCGGCGCTATGTGACTCCAGCTTATATAGGGGCTGGGTCACATGCTGCACTCAGCCAATCACAACCATGCCATTAGTAGGGCTTCTAAGGGCACAGTAGTTAGACACTTGTTGATTGGCTGCCCAGCAGCTTTTCAACAAGCGCCATAAGACCTGCCGAACACCGAACCTGAACTATTACGAAAATGTTTGGGTTCGGGTGCCAAAAATCCTAAAATTCGGTAGGAACCCGAACTTTACGCTCAACTCTAATAGTGAATTATTTCTTCACTACATGCTGAAGATTTCCTTCCATTCTCCTGGGCGTATTGAGGAAAGTAGGAGTCTGTTTCTTCACTTGGTACAGATTTGAACCTAAGATCACTCTGATTCATATCCTCTTCAAGTACTCTGAGTCTGGCTTGTATAATCTTAACTTCCTTTTGCCTTTCCAGACTTTTAATCTGTTGGCGCTGTGCCGCCTTATTTTCAGCTTCTATTTGATAGCGCTGTGCACCTTTTTCAGCTTCCACTTGACAGCGCCGTGCCTCCATTTCAGCTTTCATTTAATAGCGCTGTGCATCCTTTTCAGCCATCAGTTGGTGCTGCACCTCGATGGCAGCTTCCATCTCAATTTCTGCTCTCTTAACAGGAAGTTGTTCAGCTAATTCCTTTCTTTTGGCTAAAGTACTTGAGGACTCTGATATGTGGTTGGCACTTCTGCTAGCGAAGGAAGTCCCACTTGAGATTGTGGTACCACCTAAGGACCTAGCATAGTCTCTCATAAAAAGCTCGTTCATTCTTTTTCTTGCCTTAACTTCATCATAGTTAGCTTCAGATGATAGTTCTCTCATGAGCTTTACTAAATCTTTAGTGACCACAGCACATGTGTCCATGTTCCTTACAATATCCTGGGAAGGTGTCGTAAATGGCCGCAGGTTGACATATGCAGCCATAAGCTCTTATTCAGATTCTTCTGCCGTCTCTACCACGTCACTCAAGTTCCCTTTTATACTTTCTTGTTTCCGCTTTCCACGAATGTCCTTAATGTATACTTTCCACCTCTTGTACATTTGGGCGAACCTTTTCTCTTTTAATGCTGCTTCTTGCTCCAAATTTTCCAGCACCTTTGGGGTCGGTTCTCTGGCAGGTGATGAACGTCTTCGTTCATTTGTTTGGGATACATTTGTTTGGGGCAAGACTAACGCTGCATCAGGCTCTTCTACCTCAGACAGGTTCTCACGCTCTTCACCTTCTCTCCTATCTACCTTTGTATCCTCTAACAGCGGCAGGGTAATACGAGGCTCAGACATTTTACTTTAAATGCTATAACAATCAATACAAATAATAAGATGCCTGTCACTTTAAATGCAGAACTGACAAATGCAGAAATAAATGACTTTCACTTTAAATGCTTTAGAGTCCGTGTACAACAGAATGTCCTTTGTTTTACTTTAAAGTATTTTATTCCTGAACACGAAAATGTCTCTTTATGCCAAAACCTATGTGCAATGATAAGTAATAAAAGGAAAGCTCTGACCTTATTCTGAAGAGCAGGCACTGCGATCTGAAGGTTGCTGGAACAAATGTCAGTCATAAAGGAGACTTGTCTTTTCTTGATGCAATGCGATTATGATGACTTGCAATGCTCTGCGATGATTTGCAATGCTCTATGATGACTTGCAATGCACTGTGATGACTTGCGATGCTCTTCGGTGACTTGCAATGCTCTGCGATGACTTGCAATTCTCTGTGATGACTTCCGATGCTCTGCGATGACTTGCGATGCTCTATGATGACTTGCAATGCTCTGCGATGACTTGCGATGCTCTATGATGACTTGCAATGCTCTGCGATTACTTGCGATGCTCTATGATGACTTGCAATGCTCTGTGATGACTTGCGATGCTCTGCGATGACTTGCGATGCTCTATGATGACTTGCAATGCTCTGTGATGACTTGCGATGCTCTATGATGACTTGCGATGCGCTGGCTTGGATATGCTGCTGCAGGCTTTTGGGCCTAATGGCGGGAAACTAGATCTTTGTAACGTAAATCAGAGATAAGGGATTAGTTTAGACAACTTTTAAACAACTAAAGACAGACCTCTAGGTGTCTCTCTGAGTGTTTCTCACACTATTGATCTATGGACCGATATGAATGGGCCTTGTTCTCTCACAGAGATATCAGTACCTCCTCCGTCACCAGCATGTAATAAATTGTTACAAAAACAAACATTTTGCAGGCACTCCTTTGGAGAGAATATCCATCTAACGAGAATTATATACGGATACCGGATACATCTTGTTTTTATAACATATAACAATATAGTATAAAGTAATATATGTCCTACTGATTGTCTTATGCTAAGGACTAACTAAGTCTTATTAAATGAATACATAGATATTATATGTTTGCTTCATTAATAAATACTTAATTGTATAGGTAATTATCACCAGCTGCTTCTATAGTTTATCTTATCTCCCGTCATAAATTTATACTTAGACAAGGAGGTTTCTTCCCAGACTGGTACATTCAAGAGAAGAACAAACACCAATGAGCAGCAGCCTTTATACACAGTAACCTTTGGGCGAACTTACTTTGGCCTACTCAGGACATACAAAATTGTAACTATAATCGAGCATGGCTCTTAAAGGCAATGAATATCCATCTGGACTAGAATAATTGGATCTCAATGAATATACCTATGAAAAGGCACAACATATCCCCCCTCTTCAGCATATTCAATTTCGTTATTAGAAGGTTGAATAGGCTGAAATACAATACAGGGTTGAATGCTCCGAATCATTATGGATTGGGGAACACAATTTTTACCTTGGTATAAATGAATCACAATTTGGTGTGTACTCTTATGACACATATCTAACGCACAAACTCTATGTTTAGTTTTACTACAAATATGTTATGTTCCTTTATGACCGCTGTAGAGAGAGACGTTCCAGTCATTTTCTGGACTTTCCGTAAACGTGTCTCGCGTGAAGATATTTCTTTGGTCCTCTAACTTAATAACTTTGCTGCTAAAAAGAAAAACTTGAAGTAATGGCTTCCTGGCTCGTCAGCAACTAGGTAACTCTTATTAGCGAGCGGTGTTTGACAACATATCTTCATGTCTGCGATCTCGAATACTTTGTCATGTTGAATTGGTATGATGTACTTTCGTTGCGGCTGTTGAATCCCCTGGGGCTCTGCCCACTTGTCACTCCTGGATACATCTGGGTGGCTCCGACTGGACATCTCTTGCGTCACGGATAGCCCTGACCTCAGGTTTTCTTGGTTCCGGATACTAAGACTTTTAGGATTCCGCCATCGACACGTGATCCCATCTTGGGCCATCATCTATGCTTAAGAAGACAACAGACAGTATGAGCAACAACGCAGCAAAACTTTATCAAACATATACCTGCCTATTTTAGGCCTTTGACTTATGCCATACTTTAGCCAGCAGCTAGTTGAGGATTTTTATATTTTTTCTTTTTTTTCCCAAAGAAAAACAAACTACAGGGTATCATGAATAGATAGAACTATTCTTCCTCTGCCAGGCTGATCCACCGTAGGTGTTATGCCTATTTAGGATCGTACCCCAATCAATACAATCAATACAGAGTCATATATATATGTGTCCATACATCTGCATGGAATACAGCGACGACAAGTTAGTCACAATTGATTGGCAAACAATACGGTTAGTAGAACTGTTCAGTCCCATACGATACCACCGCCAATCACATGAAATGTATCATGTGTCTCCGTCCAATCTCCGTTCAGCTCCTGCCTTTTTTAACACTGAAATAAAAATCTACACAAACATCAGGTCAATGCTTCTGTGGAAAGATTCGATTAGTAATCAATATCATGAATCAGTTATTGACTTGCTCTGATTATTAGCTCAATGAAGCAGTTTGTTCTGTTTACCGGACATTCCCATCTCAGCGAAGCATTAAGCAGCTTTTCTTTACTCTTTATTCACTTCATGAGGAAGAGAATTTACATTCAATGGAGTTGGGAGAATCTTACTCCTTGTTTCCATTAGGCTGACTTAAGACATCGGCTCGCAGCTCTGCGACCTCTGACCTCTTCGCTGACATGTACCTAGGACTTAGGAATGCGCTCCTTCCCCCCTCCCATCTTTAAGATGGTGGTAACATTTTGGGACATACAGCACACGATTTGGGGGTTGACTAGACTTCTTATATAAAGGGCTTCTAGCTCAGCAGAGGCATTCGTTTCCATAGGAGGCAGGTTTTTTGGTATATGGTCCCTGGCCTATCTCTCTTTCCCCTTCTTCCATGAACTCTACCAGGAGTCTAAAGAGGGGCACTCAGTATATCAGGAACACACAGCCAGAAATGGGATAAAAATAAAAATATATACTCCAGCTTTATTACCCAATTAAAATCTGTCTAATTTCTCCAATCAGTACATAACATCGCAATTCATAATGAATAAACCCATAAAAATAAACCCATAAAAAATAAACCCATAAAAAGAAACCCATAAAAATACACCAACACAACCCAACATTACATTCATAAAATTATAAAATTATGGTATCATCTTGCTCAAGGGCTGATTGCAGGCACTAGTAAAACATCCATAAATCTTTCCCAAGGGTTGTCACTTGGTAGTCCAGAACAACTACAGATCAATCCGTAAAGTGCTCAAATGCTGATTACAGCCTCTAAATGTATATGGCTGATAAGACCGCCGGCTTGTTGAGTTAATTGGTACACCCGGCTGGTTCAAAAGCTCACAGTCACTGACTCATGTATATATTCCACATAGATTAATATCAGTACTTTACCGCTCCTTTACGCTTGGCCTCCCATGTGTATCTTCCACTCGCCCTTCCAGAACCTGCTGCGGCGTCCCACGTGGTCCCTTACGTCATTAACCGTGGCGTCCCACGTGATGCGGGCAGTAGCTCCTATTGGTTCTGGCCGTTTGAATAGTTGCGTTCTCTTTTATAGTTGCGTTCTCTTTTGACAGATTTTAATTGGGTAATAAAGCTGGATTATATATTTTAATTTTTATCCCATTTCTGGCTGTGTGTTCCTGATATACTGAGTGCCCCTCTTACATCTCACGAGTTTTAATTCTTGTTGTGTGAAGGTTCTATGTGACAGATTTATGATTTGATCTTCACCACTATTTGTGGCTGATCTTAATTCTGCGGGTGAGAGCGATCCCTCAGGTAATAAGGTGCTCCCTCTCCCATCTCCAAAAAACCCCCATCCCCAGATGGTGCAGATGATTGTGATGATTTTTCCAATCGAGACCGGGGAGATGGTCTTTCTCCCTGATTTTCTGGTCCCCACCTTCTACCTCTGTTTCTACCACTGCCTCCGGTGCCTCTCGATCTGGGTCCCCCCTCCGGGGTGGTGTGGATGATCTGTCTGTATCAGAGGACTCTGTATCTGAGGATGATATTTCAGTGTTATTCAGTTTTCTTTCTTCTCTAAGAAACAGATAAGCCCTATTTTCTTTAAATTCTAAGAGGTTCCTCCTGAATTGCTTGTATTTACGCTCCTTGATTGATTTTTATAGCTTCTCTACTGATGTTTGAAGTGCAGATTCTTGTTTGGCAAAATCAGAGTCGGTTCTATAAGTTCATTAATCTTTCTAGATGTTTTGGTCAGAATCCTTCTAAAGCAAGAGCTTCATAAGAGATACAGAGCTCTCAGTAATTGTGCGTTCCCAATTGTGGCCCTAGAGGCTGGGACCAATGGGATTCTCAAGCCTTTGGAGACAATCTCTGCTCTGATGATTTTAGATTTTCTTCATAATAATGATATAGGTCTCGGAAAAGGCTTTTCTGACTACGAGAAGTATCTTCCAGGCCAAGGTCTTTATCTGAGAACACCAGTGAAGCCCCCACTGACCATTGACCAGTATTCACTGGTCCTGATAGAAAACTGGCCATGCTAGTTCAAAAAAAAAAAATTCACTGGGAGTTTAAAGATTAAATGTCAGGGCATGAACTAACTAATTTATCACTGTGTTCTCATCTAATGTTTAATAAGGCCGAAGGTGAGGCCCAAGGGGTTAACACTAATGGCCGTACTTAGAGCAACGTCTAATGGCATCCGAATTGGGAATGGATCCTTGAATGAACAGCAGAGTTCTGACTATGTGACGATGATAAATCAGGGATGTAATTATGTCTCTCCGCTCCAAAAGATGGTGACCCTAACAGATAACACTTTTCCCCTTCTTGGAATCTAATTGGGGAATACCTAATACTGTTTACATGAAATAGCGATAAACTGTTATCATGACGAGAGTAGCATAGTTTTAACGTATTTCCGGGTATACAACGATGTAGCCATGACGATCCGAGTCACGTGATAGATTAAAAAGAGGGGGCAGGATTAGAGATGTGAGGGATAGATGGCATGGCAGGGGATTAGGTTTTATAGGACTTTTACTTATATTTTACACATATATTTTATTTGTGTGGGTAACATTTTACTTGACTAAATAAAAGTTATTTTTTAGATTAGAGTTAATTCCAGTGATACTTTAGTTGACTCATGGCCTGACATTTAATCTTTAACCTCCCAGTGATTTTCTTACAGGACAGATTGCAAGAGATGACCCGGCCAACGGCCGACATGACGCTCTATAGTGTTTACCTAGCCGCTGTAGAGAGAGGAAGAGCACATGCCTATGGCGGGGAACGGAGTGAGTAGCACCCATGCAATAGGAGGCTTATCAGATCTGAAGACTCAGAGTTCTTAAAAGATGTGGTCTAGGCCCTGGGGACAGAATTGAGAGAACTTCGTCTGGAAGTGTCCCAGATGAAGGCAGGACTGCCCCGGGTTCTGAAAATGACCCCGGTAATCCACACCACCCCTTCCAGGATAATCTGGGTGCGGGAGCTTGCCAAAGGCGGCCCATCCGGTAGGCAAGGTCTAGAGGACCTCTCTGCTGGGCTTGTCGACAGTACGGCCATATGGCCAGAGATTGCCCGGTACAACTCTAAGTTGATGTTAAACTTTCGACCGCCGCAGTAGCTGGGTGTCCTGTGGCGGTACACCAGAAGCTAAGCCCTATGCATGAGGAACACGACCTATGTGCCAGCAGCCACGCTATGGAAGCCGAGTTGGAAGGCGAGAAGGTCCGCTGCCTAGTCGATACAGGGCGAAGTGCACCCTCTGGAGTTCTTTGAGAGACACTTTGAGCATATGATGAAGACAGGAGCGTCATCAGGCTGACTGCTGCCAATAAGAGAGAGATGGACGTGCAAGGGATAATCTGGATGATGGTCCGACTGAGCAAGACAACGGCAAGAAGGGGTCGTGTTGGTGGACCGTTCGTCCCAGAGAGGAATGGATGTAGCAGGTACCGGTGGCTAAAAAGGACAAAGTGAAGAAGGCTTTCATCCTACCTATGGGACTCTACAAGTTCAATCGGATGCCGTTTGGCCTGTCCAATGCCCCGGGGACATTTCAGCAGCTGATGGAGCACTGTCTGGGGGACCTCAACTTTGAATCGGTATTAATATACCTGAAAGACATATTAGTGTTTCTGACCTCCTAGAGCGTTGGGAGCTCTAGAGGGTGACGTTAGATGGACAGTAATGGTAAGGCCTGAATCCAAGAGGGACACCCTAGAGTAAATATTCTCCATGCTGGAGGGAGCCCAGGGCGGGACGTGCTAAAGTGGTGCAGCTGCGGAGCAAATTCTTCAACCGACCACAGCGAGAGGGTGAGACCCTGATGCAGTACTCCAATGCCCTACAGGAGACGCTCAATGAAATACAGCAGCAGGACCCAGAGGCAATAGGAGCCTTCCGGGAGGTAGACTACTAAGAGATCAGTTCATAGTGGGGCTCTCTAACAAGTTCTCATGGCAAGTATGAAGAAAGAAGATACAAAAAAGCTTGCGGCACTCACCAGAACAGACAAGGATAATCTTTATTCTTCCTCAAATCGGAATATACCTGGACGGGGTCAGGGGCGGACAGCTTGTACAGGCGGTCGGCGGCTACGGCTGTTTCGCGCGCAGAGTTGCTCTTCCTCGGGCCACACTGACGTCTATGCGTAACAATACGCTATATAAAGGAGCGTCCCCCTGCCGTCACCTAAGCAACGGCCAGACGCTAAAAACAGACATTAAAACCACAACATGTGAAAGGCTACGAATACAGGTGATATATGCACATTAATCAAACTTGTAATATCAGTCCTTTATGGACCGCTTTTTACTTGCACCAACGCACAGAACACTTCCTGTTTATTTACTTGTAAATATTACTGGCCATTACTTGAATATGTAGGTCGACCTAGTCGCATTTTTACAATGCTTCGCTACAATAATAACCACTTTCTAAAGGAACACGGCCATGTCATTTTTTTTATTAAGCCCATGAGCCCCAGTCGCATGACTACGCATAATCCACCTTGCCTCTCTCTGCAGGAGCAGCCGGTGCCGATCCCCTCCCGTAGGGATGGGTCGGACAACCTCCAATACCGCAAAAGAGAGGCAACACGGGCTGCCTGCATGTGCTGTTCGAACATCTTCGATCAGGCGGGGGCAACCCCTTGCCCGATCGAACCGAATTTACATGTTCTGGTATCCGTTCAAAGAGTGGACGTATAGTTTTGCCGATATAGAATCTTTTGCAGGGACAAAACACCTTTAAAAATGCCAAGAAGTCAGCGGGCAACTATAGGTGTGGGCGATGCTCATTCTATGCTGTGAATGTAAAGAGCAGGTGGCTTCAGCTGGGAGGGATATATTGTTACGCATAGACGTCAGTGAGGCCTGAGGAAGCGCAACTCTGCGCGCGAAACGGCCGTAGCCGCCGACCGCCTGTACAAGCTGTCCGCCCCTGACCCCGTCCATGTACTATATTCTGATTTGAGGAAGAATAAAGATTATCCTTGTCTGTTCTGGTGAGTGCCGCAAGCTTTTTTGTATCTTCTTTCTACATACTTGCCATGTGTGATTACCTACTCATCTACTGCTGAGCACCACAAGAGGAACAGTCAAGCTGATTTGCTGCATACCGCCCGTGGAGGCCTTACGTGAGATTGCAGTGCCACCGTGTTCACTTTCTTATCTGCGGACTCTCTAACAAGTTCTTAGGACAAGCTGCAGGAGATGAACCGGACAGCAGCCGACATGACATTCTACAGCGTCTACCTAGCAGCCATGGAGAGAGAGGAAGAGCACATGCCTGTGACGATGAGAGTAGTGAGTAGCACCCATGCTACAGGACCTCAGTCTGCGTCCGAAGACTTTGATTCCTAAAAGGATGTAGTCCAGTCCGTGCGGCCAAAATTGAAAGAACTCCCGGTGGAAGTGTCTGAGATAAAGGCAGGATCGCCCCGGCCTCTGAAAATGACCCCAGGGCCCCACACCACTCCACCCAGGATAACTTAGGTGCGAACGCACATCAAAAAAGGGCCCCTCTGTTGGGCTTGTCCACAGTACGGCCATATGGCTAGAGAGTGCCCAGAACAGATGATGAAGTCCAAGCCGACGTTAAACTTTCGACCGCCACAGTAGCTGGGCGTACCTCACCGGATCTAATGAAAAAGCTTTGTCCTGCGCGATTCAGGGTAAGGGAGAGCATCAGAGCTTGAAATGTCAGAGGGGCTGAGGAGGAAGAAGGGGTTATGTTCAGGTTCAGCTCTGAACCCTGACAACCCCTAGAACTTTCTCCACATGATAAATGTCACTTTCTGAAGTGAGAGGACCCCTTTAAAGCCGACCTCTAGTTGTACACTTTGTAATAGTAATGTATCTTGTCACAGAAAACGTCTTCTATCTGATTTTTTTAGCGTCCCTTCAGACATCCGTAAGTGTTTTGCAGTTTGCAAATTGCGGATCTGCAAAACACAGATCCCAGCCGTATGCACTCCACATCATGGGGACCGTACATGGCCGGCTCCTATGATAGAAATGACTATTCTTGTCTGCAGATACCACATGCTCAATCTTTTTTTTGCGGGGCCATGGAGCAGCACTACAGATGTGGACTCAGAACTACGAACGTCTGAATGGATCCTTAGGCTACTTTGCTCTTTTTATACTTTTATCAGTGATGTCTATGGAGAGCGGAGGGAGAAGGAGAGACGTACAGTCTGCAGCTTCTTAGCACTTTTGTCTCAACTACTAAAATGAGGCTGCACCACTGATTAGAGTGAAGTAATAAATAACTGACTGGCTGACAGCAGCCTCCTCCTCCTTCTCCTCCATCCTCCTCCTCCATCCTCCGTCCTCCATCCTCCTCCTCCATCCTCCGTCCTTCATCCTCCTCCTTCCTCCTCCATCCTTCATCCTCCTCCTCCATCCTCCGTCCTTCATCCTCCTCCTCCATCCTCCGTCCTTCATCCTCCTCCTCCCTTCATCTTCCTCCTTCTTCTCCATCCTCCTCCTTCTCCTCCATCCTCCTACTTCTTCTCCTCCTCCCTCCTCCTCCATCCTTCATCCTCCTCCTCCATCCTCCGTCCTTCATCCTCCTCCTCTCTCCATCTTCCTCCTTCTCCATCCTCCTCCTTCTCCTCCATCCTCCTACTTCTTCTCCTCCCTCCTCCTCCATCCTTCATCCTCCTCCTCCATCATCCGTCCTTCATCCTCCTCCTTCCTCCATAGACATTTGTGTGAGATGTTACTAGATATTAGACTGTGAGTGATGGAAAAGAGGAGAAAAGAACACAGCTTAAAGCAGAATTCTTAAATACAATATAACATAACATTATTACGACTTCATTGATCCAGAAGGAAATTCCAACCTTATACACCAGCGCATGATGCCTCAGACAAGATCATTCTGGGTGCCACACAAAAAAAAAACATTTCTTCTGGCCACCTGCTTCAGCCACTATTCTGATGCTACCACCCGCCTGATGCCACACACCTGCTGCCTCTGCTGCGATCTTCCCTTACTGCCACTATCTTGTGCTGTTACTGCCACTGCTTTTGTCCCCCACCTCACCACTCTGTGACTGACCACTATGTTGACTCCTCATGTGGTTGCCACTCTCACCACTCTATGATGGGGACACTATTGCCCCTGTTTTGCCTTGTTGACTTCACCACTTATATTAACCTTCTTCTGATCTGTCAGAAGGATGGAAAAATGAGAAACATACCGGATCCTGTCTTTGGAGCATCTCTAAGGCCTGTATCACACGGTCTGTACTCTGTAGCAGGATATTAAATTGATTTTGAAGCCAAAAGCAGGAGTGGGTACAAAACACAGAAGAAACTGTCCAATCACGTGTCATCTCTGTTTTGGATCCACTTCTGTTTTTTTTGGCCTTAGCAATACTGATGGATTACTCACCAAATGCTGACCGAGTGAAGGCGGATGCTCCACAGACAGGATCCATTTTTCGGGGGTTGTTCTTATGACAGATCAGAGGAAGGTCAAAATAATCAGTGACGTCAACACAAACTTACTGCTGACCCCCCCTCCACTCTGTCGGGGGCTCTACTTGTATAAGCGTTTAATAGAACAGGTTCTGCAGGCATCTATGTGGAATCAGCTGACCACGGTGTAAAAGGAGTGCACCTCTTCTCTATGCTAACATTGATATGTAAGGCTGAGTTCACACTTGAGTTATTTGCAGGGCCGGTTCTAGGTAAAATGGGGCCCTGGGGTGAAAAACAATAATGTGCCCCCCCCCCTTCCACTTATTGTGTACGCATCTCATACAGTTTTGGGGCTTAGGATCCTAGAGACTAAGACCAGGCCTGTAGTCAATTAGGTTTGCTTTTTGTGTCAGGCCACAAGTGCTGTTAACTGCTCTGAACAAGGACTTCATGTTTAAAGTGTCAGTTCACACCAGAGAGCTTATAAGCTTCACTACTAATTCAAGCCAGGCTGGTGTATTCAGAACAAACACTATCGGCATGCTCTGTTTAACCAGTTGTTGGGGGGTTTTATTATAGCATGTGATAGGATGATTGTAAGCTGTTGTGCTGCACCGCAGGCTAGCCCGCATTACGCACCCAACAATTGTTCCTGACTCTAGGGTAATAACAGGTAAGGCGTGGCTGGTCTTTTTGAGCCCACCACTAGGTAAATTCATTGCTTTTACCTACAGCATCCACCGGAGGGCGCCGTGCTGTGCAGCACAAGGGCTGGGTGTATGAAAATATATTTGTGTGTAACCAGCATCTATGGTCACGTTCGTTACCACGTTTAGGTAAAAATACGATTTGGGCGAAATTGGTGTCAGAGTTGCTTTCCTCGTTCGTGACTTCGCTGTATCCTGAGGAGCCCTCCCCGGTACACGACTTATACATACAAACTACATGCTGATTGTCCTTGGTTGGATTCAGACCCTGGAGCCCAGCACTGCAAGGCTGTGCAAACCACTGAGCCACCGCTAACCGTTGTACCGTCACTAACCACTGAACCAGTGATGATCATTAACTAAACACTGAGCCACCAGTAACCACTGAACCACTGCCAACTAATAACCACTGAGCCACCACTGAACACTGAATCACTGTGCTGCCCCAGAATCTCTGGTGTCCTCTTAGTCAGACCCACAAAGTGTTAAGCAAATACCTTTGCTGTATTTGTGGGAGGGGAGGCTGATCACTAGGCTATTTATAGACACCTGTGGGCCCAGGCTGGCTGATTACTAGGCTATTTATAGGCTCCTGTGGGCCCAGGCTGGCTGATTACTAGACTATTTATAGGCACCTGTGGGCCCAGGCTGGCTGATTACTAGGCTATTTATAGGCTCCTGTGGGCCCAGGCTGGCTGATTACTAGGCTATTTATAGGCTCCTGTGGGCCCATGCTGGCTGATCACTAGGCTATTTATAGGCCCTGTGGGCCCAGGCTGGCTGATCACTAGGCTATTTATAGGCCCCTATGGGACCAGGCTGGCTGATCACTAGGCTATTTATAGGCTCCTGTGGGCCCAGGCTGGCTGATTACTAGGCGATTTATAGACACCTGTGGGCCCAGGCTGGCTGATTACTAGGCTATTTATAGGCACCTGTGGGCCCAGGCTGGCTGATTAATAGGCTATTTATAGGCACCTGAGGGCTCAGGCTGGCTGATCACTAAGCTATTTATAGGCTCCTGTGGGCCCAGGCTGGCTGATTACTAGGCTATTTATAGGCCCCTGTGGGCCCAGGCTGGCTGATCACTAGGCTATTTATAGGCACCTGTGGGCCCAGGATGGCTGATTACTAGACTATTTATAGGCTCCTGTGGGTCCAGGCTGGCTGATTACTAGGCTATTTATAGGCACCTGTGGGCCCAGGCTGGCTGATTACTAGGCTATTTATAGGCTCCTGTGGGCCCAGGCTGGCTGATTACTAGGCTATTTATAGACACCTGTGGGCCCAGGCTGGCTGATTACTAGACTATCTATAGGCACCTGTGGGCCCAGGCTGGCTGATTACTAGGCTATTTATAAGCACCTGTGGGCCCAGGCTGGGTTATCACTAGGCTATTTATAGGCACCTGTGGGCCCAGGCTGTATGATTACTAGGCTATTTATAGGCACCTGTGGGCCCAGGCTGGCTGATTACTAGACAATGTATAGGCACCTGTGGGCCCAGGCTGGCTGATTACTAGGCTATTTTTAGGCTCCTGTGGGCCCAGGCTGGCTGATCACTAGGCTATTTATAGAAACCTGTGGGCCCAGGCTGGCTGATTACTAGGCTATTTATAGGCACCTGTGGGCCCAGGCTGGCTGATCACTAGGCTATTTATAGGCTACTGTGGGCCCAGGCTGGCTGATTACTTGGCTATTTATAGGCTCCTGTGGGCCCATGCTGGCTGATCACTAGGCTATTTATAGGCACCTGTGGGCCCAGGCTGGCTGATTACTAGGCTATTTATAGACACCTGTGGGCCCAGGCTTGCTGATTACTAGGATATTTATAGGCCCCTGTGGGCCCAGGCTGGCTGATTACTAGACTATTTATAGGCCCCTGTGGGCCCAGGCTGGCTGATTGCTTGTCTATTTATAGGCCCCTGTGGGCCCAGGCTGGCTGATTACTAGGCTATTTATAGTCTCCTGTGGGCCCAGGCTGGCTGATTACTAGGCTATTTATAGGCTCCTGTGGGCCCAGGCTGGCTGATCACTAGGCTATTTATAGGCACCTGTGGGCCCAGGCTGGCTGATCACTAGTCTATTTATAGGCACCTGTGGGCCCAGGCTGGCTGATTACTAGACTATTTATAGGCACCTGTGGGCCCAGGCTGGCTGATCACTAGTCTATTTATAGGCACCTGTGGGCCCAGGCTGGCTGATTACTAGGCTATTTATAGGCACCTGTGGGCCCAGGCTGGCTGATCACTAGGCTATTTATAGGCACCTGTGGGCCCAGGCTGGCTGATCACTAGGCTATTTATAGGCACCTGTGGGCCCAGGCTGACTGATCACTAGGCTAGTTATATACACCTGTGGGCCCAGGCTGGCTGATCACTAGGCTATTCATAGACACCTGTGGGCCCTGGCTGGCTGATCACTAGGCTATTTATAGGCATCTGTGGGCCCAGGCTGGCTGATTACAAGGCTATTTATAGGCACCTGTGGGCCCAGGCTGCCTGATCACTAGTCTATTTATAGGCACCTGTGGGCCCAGGCTGGCTGATTACTAGTCTATTTATAGGCACCTGTGGGCCCAGGCTGGCTGATCACTAGGCTATTTATAGTCACCTGTTGGCCCAGGCTGGCTGATTACTAGTCTATTTATAGGCACCTGTGGGCCCAGGCTGGCTGATTACTAGGCTATTCATAGACACCTGTGGGCCCAGGCTGGCTGATTACTAGGCTATTTATAGGCTCCTGTGGGCCCAGGCTGGCTGATTACTAGGCTAGTTATAGGAACCTGTGGGTCCAGGCTGGCTGATCGCTAGGCTATTTATAGACACCTGTGGGCCCAGGCTGGCTTATTACTAGACTATTTATAGGCCCCTGTGGGCCCAGGCTGGCTGATTACTAGGCTATTTACAGGCTCCTTTGAGCCCAGGCTGGCTGATCACTAGGCTAGTTATAGGAACCTGTGGGTCCAGGCTGGCTGATCGCTAGGCTATTTATAGACACCTGTGGGCCCAGGCTGGCTTATTACTAGACTATTTATAGGCCCCTGTGGGCCCAGGCTGGCTGATTACTAGGCTATTTATAGGCACCTGTGGGCCCAGGCTGGCTGATTACTAGGCTATTTATAGGCTCCTGTGGGCCCAGGCTGGCTGATTACTAGGCTATTTATAGGCACCTGTGGGCCCAGGCTGGCTGATTACTAGACTATTTTTAGGCACCTGTGGGCCCAGGCTGGCTGATCACAAGGCTATTTATAGGCTCCTGTGGGCCCAGGCTGGCTGATTACTAGGCTATTTATAGGCACCTGTGGGCCCAGGCTGGATGATTACTAGGCTATTTATAGGCACCTGTGAGCCCAGGCTGGCTGATTACTAGGCTATTTATAGGCACCTGTGGGCCCAGGCTGGATGATTACTAGACTATTTATAGGCTCCTGTGGGCCCAGGCTGGCTGATTACTAGGCTATTTATAGGCCCCTGTGGGCCCAGGCTGGCTGGTTACTAGGCTATTTATAGGCACCTGTGGGCCCAGGCTGGCTGATCACTAGGCTATTTATAGGCACCTGTGGGCCCAGGCTGGCTGATTACTAGGCTATTTATAGGCATCTGTGGGCCCAGGCTGGCTGATCACTAGACTATTTATAGGCACCTGTGGGCCCAGGCTGGCTGATTACTAGGCTATTTATATGCACCTGTGGGCCCAGGCTGGCTGATCACTAGGCTATTTATATGCACCTGTGGGCCCAGGCTGGCTGATTACTAGGCTATTTATAGGCCCCTGTGGGCCCAGGCTGACTGATCACTAGGCTATTTATATGCACCTGTGGGCCCAGGCTGGCTGATTACTAGGCTATTTATAGGCACCTGTGGGCCCAGGCTGGCTGATTACTAGGCTATTTATAGGCACCTGTGGGCCCAGGCTGGCTGATCACTAGACTATTTATAGGCACCTGTGGGCCCAGGCTGGCTGATTACTAGGCTATTTATAGGCACCTGTGGGCCCAGGCTGTATGATTACTAGGCTATTTATAGGCACCTGTGGGCCCAGGCTGGCTGATTACTAGGCTATTTATAGGCACCTGTGGGCCCAGGCTGGCTGATTACTAGGCTATTTATAGGCACCTGTGGGCCCAGGCTGGCTGATCACTAGGCTATTTATAGGCACCTGTGGGCCCAGGCTGGCTGATCACTAGGCTATGTATATGCACCTGTGGGCCCAGGCTGGCTGATCACTAGGCTATTTATAGACACCTGTGGGCCCAGGCTGTATGATCACTAGGCTATGTATATACACCTGTGGGCCCAGGCTGGCTGATAACTAGGCTATTTATAGGCTCCTGAGGGCCCAGGCTGGCTGATTACTAGGCTATTTATAGGCACCTGTGGGCCCAGGCTGGCTGATCACTAGGCTATTTATAGGCACCTGTGGGCCCAGGCTGGCTGATTAATAGGCTATTTATAGGCACCTGTGGGCCCAGGCTGGCTGATCACTAGGCTATTTATAGGCACCTGTGGGTCCAGGCTGGCTGATTACTAGGCTATTTATAGGCACCTGTGTAGCACCCCCAAGTCAGGGCAATGTATGGAACTAACCTGGGGAATGCCAGTGATGGAGAGGCCGGCACGCTGCTCCTCTGGGGCACTCTCTGGGTTCTTGAGGGACACAGCCAGGTGGAAGGTGAGGTGCCCTTGGTGTTATAGTTTAACGTGCCTATGGCTAAGTCCCTGATATGTCGTGACGCCAGTGCCAGTAAACGGTGGCACACCGTATTTACAGTAGGAATAACAGAGGTGCAGACTGGTAACTTGAAAACAGAATTCAAACTTTACTGAAGACAGTGATGATACAGTAAGCAGTCTTTCCAACAGTTCCTTTTTGCAGACAATCAAAATTGCAGTGGTCTTACATCCAGCAAGGTTAAACAGAGGGTGATAATACAGGACTTGGAATTGCAGGTGAACCTTACTTTCTTCCTGACTCGTCCTGACTGGAATTGATGCTTCAAGGCCCCAATGCCCTACTTCTGGCTTATATCCTTGAATCTCCAGTTTATAAAGTACCTCCTCTTGACGTTTAGTACCTCTTGCTCTAGGGATTGCCTCCAGGTTGACTTCTGCTGAACTGGCCTAGGCCTGAGACATGTGGCCTTCACAGACTCCAGGGTCTGCACTGCCCTAGCCTGCCTTGGCCTAGCTATATATATAAACTGCTCACCAGCTCCCCCAGTGGTCCAATACCCAAATGACACCCTTCAACATTGCTGCAGGCAATTACATGAAACGCTTAAAGAACATAACAGATTGGTGGTAAACGGGTGTTAAAGTGCCCGTATACTGCACCTGTGGGCCCAGGCTGGCTGATTACTAGGCTATTTATAGGCACCTGTGGGCCCAGGCTGGCTGATTACTAGTCTATTTATAGGCTCCTGGGGGTCCAGGCTGGCTGATCACTAGACTATTTATAGGCTCCTGTGGGCCCAGGCTGGCTGATCACTAGGCTATTTATAGGCACCTGTGGGCCCAGGCTGGCTGATTACTAGGCTATTTATAGGCACCTGTGGGCCCAGGCTGTCTGATTACTAGACTATTTATAGGCTCCTGTGGGTCCAGGCTGGCTGATCACTAGGCTATTTATAGACACCTGTGGGCCCAGGCTGGCTGATTACTAGGCTATTTATAGGCTCCTGTGGGCCCAGGCTGGCTGATTACTAGGCTATTTATAGGCCCCTGTGGGCCCAGGCTGGCTGATCACTAGGCTATTTATAGGCACCTGTGGGCCCAGGCTGGCTGATTACTAGGCTATTTATAGGCACCTGTGGGCCCAGGCTGGCTGATTAATAGGCTATTTATAGGCCCCTGTGGGACCAGGCTGGCTGATCACTAGGCTATTTATAGGCCCCTGTGGGACCAGGCTGGCTGATCACTAGGCTATTTATAGGCTCCTGTGGTCCCAGGCTGGCTGATTACTAGGCTATTTATAGGCACCTGTGGGCCCAGGCTGGCTGATTACTAGGCTATTTATAGGCCCCTGTGGGCCCAGGCTGGCTGATTACTAGTCTATTTATAGGCTCCTGTGGGCCCAGGCTGGCTGATCACTAGGCTATTTATAGGCACCTGTGGGCCAAGGCTGGCTGATCACTAGGCTATTTATAGGCTCCTGTGTGCCAAGGCTGAATGATCACTAGGCTATTTATAGTCACCTGTGGGCCCAGGCTGGCTGATTACTAGGCTATTTATAGGCACCTGTGGGCCCAGGCTGGCTGATCACTAGGCTATTTATAGACACCTGTGGGCCTAGGCTGGCTGATCACTATGCTATTTACAGACACCTGTGGGTCCAGGCTGGCTGATCACTAGGCTATTTATATACACCTGTGGGCTCAGGCTGGCTGATTACTAGGCTATTTATAGGCTCCTGTGGGCCCAGGCTGGCTGATTACTAGGCTATTTATAGGCACCTGTGGGCCCAGGCTGGCTGATTACTAGGCTATTTATAGGCACCTGTGGGCCCAGGCTGGCTGATTACTAGGCTATTTATAGGTTCCTGTAGGCCCAGGCTGGCTGATTACTAGGCTATTTATAGGCTCCTGTAGGCCCAGGCTGGGTGATTACTAGGTTATTTATAGGCTCCTGTAGGCCCAGGCTGGGTGATCACTAGGCTATTTATATACACCTGTGGGCTCAGGCTGGCTGATTACTAGGCTATTTATAGGCACCTGTGGGCCCAGGCTGTCTGATTACTAGGCTATTTATAGGCACCTGTGGACCCAGGCTGGCTGATCACTAGGCTATTTATATACACCTGTGGGCTCAGGCTGGCTGGTTACTAGGCTATTTATAGGCTACTGTAGGCCCAGGCTGGGTGATTACTAGGTTATTTATAGGCTCCTGTGGGCCCAGGCTGGCTGATCACTAGGCTAGTTATATACACCTGTTGGCTCAGGCTGGCTGGTTACTAGGCTATTTATAGGCACCTGTGGGCCCAGGCTGGCTGATTAATAGGCTATTTATAGGCCCCTGTGGGACCAGGCTGGCTGATCACTAGGCTATTTATAGGCCCCTGTGGGACCAGGCTGGCTGATCACTAGGCTATTTATAGGCTCCTGTGGGCCCAGGCTGGCTGATTACTAGGCGATTTATAGACTCCTGTGGGCCCAGGCTGGCTGATTACTAGGCTATTTATAGGCTCCTGTGGGCCCAGGCTGGCTGATTACTAGGCTATTTATAGGCACCTGTGGGCCCAGGCTGGCTGATTACTAGGCTATTTATAGGCACCTGTGGGCCCAGGCTGGCTGATCACTAGGCTATTTATAGGCACCTGTGGGCCCAGGCTGGCTGATTACTAGGCTATTTATAGGCACCTGTGGGCCCAGGCTGGCTGATTACTAGGCTATTTATAGGCTCCTGTGGGTCCAGGCTGGCTGATTACTAGGCTATTTATAGGCTCCTGTGGGTCCAGGCTGGCTGATTACTAGGCTATTTATAGGCACCTGTGGGCCCAGGCTGGCTGATTACTAGGCTATTTATAGGCACCTGTGGGCCCAGGCTGGCTGATTACTAGGCTATTTATAGGCACCTGTGGGCCCAGGCTGGCTGATCACTAGGCTATTTATAGGCACCTGTGGGCCCAGGCTGGCTGATCACTAGGCTATTTATAGGCTCCTGTGGGCCCAGGCTGGCTGATTACTAGGCTATTTATAGGCACCTGTGGGCCCAGGCTGGCTGATTACTAGGCTATTTATAGGCACCTGTGGGCCCAGGCTGGCTGATTACTAGGCTATTTATAGGCACCTGTGGGCCCAGGCTGGCTGATTACTAGACTATTTATAGGCTCCTGTGGGCCCAGGCTGGCTGATCACTAGGCTATTTATAGGCACCTGTGGGCCCAGGCTGGCTGATTACTAGGCTATTTATAGGCACCTGTGGGCCCAGGCTGGCTGATTACTAGGCTATTTATAGGCTCCTGTGGGCCCAGGCTGGCTGATCACTAGGCTATTTATAGGCACCTGTGGGCCCAGGCTGGCTGATTACTAGGCTATTTATAGGCACCTGTGGGCCCAGGCTGGCTGATCACTAGGCTATTTATAGGCACCTGTGGGCCCAGGCTGGCTGATTACTAGGCTATTTATAGGCACCTGTGGGCCCAGGCTGGCTGATTACTAGGCTATTTATAGGCACCTGTGGGCCCAGGCTGGCTGATTACTAGGCTATTTATAGGCACCTGTGGGCCCAGGCTGGATGATTACTAGGCTATTTATAGGCACCTGTGGGCCCAGGCTGGCTGATTACTAGGCTATTTATAGGCTCCTGTGGGCCCAGGCTGGCTGATCACTAGGCTATTTATAGGCTCCTGTGGGCCCAGGCTGGCTGATCACTAGGCTATTTATAGGCACCTGTGGGCCCAGGCTGGCTGATTACTAGGCTATTTATAGGCACCTGTGGGCCCAGGCTGGCTGATTACTAGGCTATTTATAGGCTCCTGTGGGTCCAGGCTGGCTGATTACTAGGCTATTTATAGGCACCTGTGGGCCCAGGCTGGCTGATTACTAGGCTATTTATAGGCACCTGTGGGCCCAGGCTGGCTGATTACTAGGCTATTTATAGGCTCCTGTGGGCCCAGGCTGGGTGATCACTAGGCTATTTATAGACACCTATGGTTCAAGGCTGGCTGATTACTAGGCTATTTATAGGCTCCTGTGGGCCCAGGCTGGCTGATTACTAGGCTATTTATAGGCTCCTGTGGGCCCAGGCTGGCTGATCACTAGGCTATTTATAGGCACCTGTGGGCCCAGGCTGGCTGATCACTAGGCTATTTATAGGCTCCTGATGGCCCAGGCTGGCTGGTTACTAGGCTATTTATAGACACCTGTGGGCCCAGGCTGGCTGGTTACTTGGCTATTTATAGGCACCTGTGGGCCCAGGCTGGCTGATCACTAGGCTATTTATAGGCACCTGTGGGCCCAGGCTGGCTGATCACTAGGCTATTTATAGGCTCCTGTGGGCCCAGGCTGGCTGATCACTAGGCTATTTATAGACACCTGTGGGCCCAGGCTGGCTGATCACTAGGCTATTTATAGGCACCTGTGGGCCCAGGCTGGCTGATTACTAGGCTATTTATAGGCACCTGTGGGCCAAGCCTGGCTGATCACTAGGCTATTTATAGGCACCTGTGGGCCCAGGCTGGCTGATCACTACGCTAGTTATATGCACCTATGGGCCCAGGCTGGCTGATCACTAGTCTATTTATAGGCACCTGTTGGCCCAGGCTGGCTGATTACTAGGCTATTTATAGGCACCTGTGGGCCCAGGCTGGCTGATTACTTAACTATTTATAGGCTCCTGTGGGTCCAGGCTGGCTGATCACTAGGCTATTTATAGACACCTGTGGGCCCATGCTGGCTGATTACTAGGCTATTTATAGGCTCCTGTAGGCCCAGGCTGGCTGATTGCTAGGCTATTTATAGGCACCTGTGGGCCCAGGCTGGCTGATTACTAGGCTATTTATAGGCACCTGTGGGCCCAGGCGGGCTGATCACTAGGTTATTTATTGGCACCTGTGGGCCCAGGCTGGCTGATCACTAGGCTATTTATAGGCACCTGTGGTCCCAGGCTGGCTGATCACTAGGCTATTTATAGACACCTGTGGGCCCAGGCTGGCTGATTTCTAGGCTATTTATAGGCACCTGTGGGCCCAGGCTGGCTGATTACTAGGCTATTTATAGGCTCCTGTGGGCCCATGCTGGCTGATCACTAGGCTATTTATAGGCACCTGTGGGCCCAGGCTGGCTGATTACTTGGCTATTTATAGGCTCCTGTGGGCCCAGGCTGGCTGATTACTAGGCTATTTATAGGCACCTGTGGGCCCAGGCTGGCTGATTAATAGGCTATTTATAGGTACCTGTGGGCTCAGGCTGGCTGATCACTAGGCTATTTATAGGCTCCTGTGGGCCCAGGTTGGCTGATTACTAGGCTATTTATAGGCACCTGTGGGTCCAGGCTGGCTGATTACTAGGCTATTTATAGGCTCCTGTGGGCCCAGGCTGGCTGATTACTAGGCTATTTATAGGCACCTGTGGGCCCAGACTGGCTGATTACTAGGCTATTTATAGGCACCTGTGGGCTCAGGCTGGCTGATCACTAAGCTATTTATAGGCTCCTGTGGGCCCAGGCTGGCTGATTACTAGGCTATTTATAGGCCCCTGTGGGCCCAGGCTGGCTGATCACTAGGCTATTTATAGGCACCTGTGGGCCCAGGATGGCTGATTACTAGACTATTTATAGGCTCCTGTGGGCCCAGGCTGGCTGATTACTAGGCTATTTATAGGCACCTGTGGGCCCAGGCTGGCTGATTACTAGGCTATTTATAGGCTCCTGTGGGCCCAGGCTGGCTGATTACTAGGCTATTTATAGACACCTGTGGGCCCAGGCTGGCTGATTACTAGACTATCTATAGGCACCTGTGGGCCCAGGCTGGCTGATTACTAGGCTATTTATAAGCACCTGTGGGCCCAGGCTGGGTTATCACTAGGCTATTTATAGGCACCTGTGGGCCCAGGCTTTATGATTACTAGGCTATTTATAGGCACCTGTGGGCCCAGGCTGGCTGATTACTAGACAATGTATAGGCACCTGTGGGCCCAGGCTGGCTGATTACTAGGCTATTTTTAGGCTCCTGTGGGCCCAGGCTGGCTGATCACTAGGCTATTTATAGAAACCTGTGGGCCCAGGCTGGCTGATTACTAGGCTATTTATAGGCACCTGTGGGCCCAGGCTGGCTGATCACTAGGCTATTTATAGGCTCCTGTGGGCCCAGGCTGGCTGATTACTAGGCTATTTATAGGCTCCTGTGGGCCCATGCTGGCTGATCACTAGGCTATTTATAGGCACCTGTGGGCCCAGGCTGGCTGATTACTAGGCTATTTATAGACACCTGTGGGCCCAGGCTTGCTGATTACTAGGATATTTATAGGCCCCTGTGGGCCCAGGCTGGCTGATTACTAGACTATTTATAGGCCCCTGTGGGCCCAGGCTGGCTGATTGCTTGTCTATTTATAGGCCCCTGTGGGCCCAGGCTGGCTGATTACTAGGCTATTTATAGTCTCCTGTGGGCCCAGGCTGGCTGATTACTAGGCTATTTATAGGCTCCTGTGGGCCCAGGCTGGCTGATCACTAGGCTATTTATAGGCACCTGTGAGCCCAGGCTGGCTGATTACTAGGCTATTTATAGGCACCTGTGGGCCCAGGCTGGCTGATTACTAGGCTATTTATAGGCACCTGTGGGCCCAGGCTGGCTGATCACTAGGCTATTTATAGGCACCTGTGGGCCCAGGCTGGCTGATTACTAGACTATTTATAGGCCCCTGTGGGCCCAGGCTGGCTGGTTACTAGGCTATTTATAGGCTCCTGTGGGCCCAGGCTGGCTGATCACTAGGCTATTTATAGGCACCTGTGGGCCCAGGCTGTCTGATCACTAGGCTATTTATAGGCACCTGTGGGTCCAGGCTGGCTGATCACTAGGCTATTCATAGACACCTGTGGGCCCAGGCTGGCTGATCACTAGGCTATTTATATGCACCTGTGGGCCCAGGCTGGCTGATCACTAGGCTATTTATATGCACCTGTGGGCCCAGGCTGGCTGATTACTAGGCTATTTATATGCACCTGTGGGCCCAGGCTGGCTGATCACTAGGCTATTTATAGGCTCCTGTGGGCCCAGGCTGGCTGATTACTAGGCTATTTATAGGCACCTGTGGGCCCAGGCTGGCTGATCACTAGGCTATTTATAGGCACCTGTGGGCCCAGGCTGGCTGATTACTAGGCTATTCATAGACACCTGTGGGCCCAGGCTGGCTGATTACTAGGCTATTTATAGGCTCCTGTGGGCCCAGGCTGGCTGATTACTAGGCTAGTTATAGGAACCTGTGGGTCCAGGCTGGCTGATCGCTAGGCTATTTATAGACACCTGTGGGCCCAGGCTGGCTTATTACTAGACTATTTATAGGCCCCTGTGGGCCCAGGCTGGCTGATTACTAGGCTATTTACAGGCTCCTTTGAGCCCAGGCTGGCTGATCACTAGGCTATTTATAGGCACCTGTGGGTCCAGGCTGGCTGATCGCTAGGCTATTTATAGACACCTGTGGGCCCAGGCTGGCTGATTACTAGACTATTTATAGGCCCCTGTGGGCCCAGGCTGGCTGATTACTAGGCTATTTATAGGCACCTGTGGGCCCAGGCTGGCTGATTACTAGGCTATTTATAGGCACCTGTGGGCCCAGGCTGGCTGATTACTAGGCTATTTATAGGCACCTGTGGGCCCAGGCTGGCTGATTACTAGGCTATTTATAGGCACCTGTGGGCCCAGGCTGGCTGATTACTAGGCTATTTATAGGCACCTGTGGGCCCAGGCTGGCTGATTACTAGGCTATTTATAGGCACCTGTGGGCCCAGGCTGGCTGATTACTAGGCTATTTATAGGCACCTGTGGGCCCAGGCTGGCTGATTACTAGGCTATTTATAGGCACCTGTGGGCCCAGGCTGGCTGATTACTAGGCTATTTATAGGCACCTGTGGGCCCAGGCTGGCTGATTACTAGGCTATTTATAGGCTCCTGTGGGCCCAGGCTGGCTGATTACTAGGCTATTTATAGGCACCTGTGGGCCCAGGCTGGCTGATTACTAGGCTATTTATAGGCACCTGTGGGCCCAGGCTGGCTGATTACTAGGCTATTTATAGGCTCCTGTGGGCCCAGGCTGGCTGATTACTAGGCTATTTATAGGCACCTGTGGGCCCAGGCTGGCTGATTACTAGGCTATTTATAGGCACCTGTGGGCCCAGGCTGGCTGATTACTAGGCTATTTATAGGCACCTGTGGGCCCAGGCTGGCTGATTACTAGGCTATTTATAGGCACCTGTGGGCCCAGGCTGGCTGATTACTAGGCTATTTATAGGCACCTGTGGGCCCAGGCTGGCTGATTACTAGGCTATTTATAGGCACCTGTGGGCCCAGGCTGGCTGATCACTAGGCTATTTATAGGCACCTGTGGGCCCAGGCTGGCTGATTACTAGGCTATTTATAGGCACCTGTGGGCCCAGGCTGGCTGATCACTAGGCTATTTATAGGCACCTGTGGGCCCAGGCTGGCTGATTACTAGGCTATTTATAGGCACCTGTGGGCCCAGGCTGGCTGATCACTAGGCTATTTATAGGCACCTGTGGGCCCAGGCTGGCTGATTACTAGGCTATTTATAGGCACCTGTGGGCCCAGGCTGGCTGATCACTAGGCTATTTATAGGCACCTGTGGGCCCAGGCTGGCTGATTACTAGGCTATTTATAGGCACCTGTGGGCCCAGGCTGGCTGATCACTAGGCTATTTATAGGCACCTGTGGGCCCAGGCTGGCTGATTACTAGGCTATTTATAGGCTCCTGTGGGCCCAGGCTGGCTGATTACTAGGCTATTTATAGGCACCTGTGGGCCCAGGCTGGCTGATCACTAGACTATTTATAGGCACCTGTGGGCCCAGGCTGGCTGATTACTAGGCTATTTATAGGCCCCTGTGGGCCCAGGGTGGCTGATTACTAGGCTATTTATAGGCTCCTGTGGGCCCAGGCTGGCTGATTACTAGGCTATTTATAGTCCCCTGTGGGCCCAGGCTTGCTGATTACTAGGCTATTTATAGGCTCCTGTGGGCCCAGGCTGGATGATTACTAGACTATTTATAGGCACCTGTGGGCCCAGGCTGGCTGATTACTAGGCTATTTATAGGCTCCTGTGGGCCCAGGCTGGCTGATTACTAGGCTATTTATAGGCTCCTGTGGGCCCAGGCTGGCTGATTACTAGGCTATTTATAGGCACCTGTGGGCCCAGGCTGGCTGATCACTAGACTATTTATAGGCACCTGTGGGCCCAGGCTGGCTGATCACTAGGCTATTTATAGACAACTGTGGGTCCAGGCTGGCTGATTACTAGGCTATTTATAGGCACCTGTGGGCCCGGGCTGGCTGGTTACTAGGCTATTTATAGGCTCCTGTGGGCCCAGGCTGGCTGATCGCTAGGCTATTCATAGACACCTGTGGGTCCAGGCTGACGCCGATCAGCTGATTTCACTACCTCTGGGTCAGCTCTAGGATACAGCAGCATGGTGTGGAGGCTCCTTACGGCTGGGCGACGGCAGAATGTCTCAGGAGGGCGCTGGTATTCATGGTAGGATCAGAGTGGTTTGCACGGGACCCACGCTGCGGTCCGCGACATGTAGCGGTCTGGGATGAAGCAGAGTTTGGGCGCTAAAGGGCCGAGTGTTGGTTGTTAGTTGGCTCAAGCTATGCAAGCTGTGTTTTGTGTATCAATGGTCGATTTAAAAAGAAAAAAAAAAAAACGCTGCAGCATCATGTGGAGGCTCGTTCACACCTGGGCATCGGCAAAAAGGCCAGGCGAAAGCTGGCACTCACTGTAGAATTGCACTTATTGGCTCGGGACCCACAGTGCGGTATGCGATTCGCAGTTCTCTGGGTCAAAGCAGAGTTGGGTGCTAACGGTCAAGTGACTGATGTTAGTATTTTGTCTAGCTGTTTGGGGGCTTGTTAGGGGCTATTGCATATAGTTATTGGTGCAGCATGCGCCGAGAGTAGGTATGGTCGCATGTTTTCTGATATCTGTTTCATACAGAAAAAAAAAAAAAAGTGCGTGTTTTTTCTGTCACCTGTGTTACATGTGGGGCACATCCGTAGTTAACGCCAGACATGCAAGGCGTTGGTGAATGTGTATCAGCGGTCTGTATATGGGGCACAAGCAGATCGGGCAAGGCGCCGGTATTTGAGTTCTGATGCTCTGGTAAGTGTGTGTAATCTATAAACTGTATGTTATGGGCGCGCGTGTGTCAGCGGTTCTGTGCTAGGTTTATAGGTGCGCTATATGTCGATTAATTAGCGTTGCATCAGGGTTATGTTCAAACACGTTTGTTTTCTTAGATGGTGTTGTGGTGACCCATTTAAAAAAACAAAATCCTGCAGCATTATGTGGAGGTTCGTTCGCACCTGGGTAATGGCAGAAGGTGCCAGGCGAGTGCTGACATTCACGGTGGGATCGGACTTGGTTACACGGTTAGTGACTTGTAGCGCTCTGGGGCGAAGGAGGTTGGGCGCTAATGGTCGATTGATCATGGTTAGGTTCGTTACCTTCAAAAGCTACATCCGTGTGTCTGCATTTACATTTTGTCCTATACTCCATTCACTACTAGAGCTGCGTTCATACGTTGCTGTTGCATCACATTAATTTTCTGCTCGCTTCAGATTGCATTCATACGGCTGCATTATACTTCGCTCTTCATGCTCAGAGCGGGGCCCATACCATGTTTTAGGCACCACTGACATCCACAGCTGCATTCACCCACCTGTTCTTACACCATGTGTTATATTCTGCTTCCACTTAAAGCTGCATTTTCCCTTTCATTGCTACATCATGGTTACTCAGTATTTTCACTAGGGCAGTCAGCACACCGCTCTGATACCGCTTTCTTTCAGGTTTACGTTTCTTTCCTCGCTGGTGGTTACATTCCATAGGCCTACTTTTCTGTTTCACTTCAGTGGAAGGGAAAAAAAAATTGTGTGCTGTTCTTTAGTCCTGGTTCGCATTCACTTAGACTGGTCTCCTTTACTTCTGGTTCGCATTTACTCAGACTGGTCTCCATCCCCAGCTCACCATACAGTCCCTCAGCGGTCAGTGGGCTAATAGGAGTAAGTTTCCTACTATGTTTCACAAGCTGTTCACTCGTTGTCACGATTAGGGTCATCTCTTAGCGAACTGTAACGCCTCTGGCTTTTTTCTCCCATCTGTTCAGTTTCACGGTTGGTTTAATGTTTATTTAGGCACGTGGTTCGGTTCACTAATGTCTATGCATATCCCATCAAGTCTGGCTCACATTTTAATTACTTATCGTCACTGTAATGTCATCTAGTTCAGTCTTGGCTTCGGGGGCCCGATGACCGCTTCAGCCTCATGGCTCCACGGGGCCTATGAGCGTTCTTCACGTTATTCGTTAGGGGTACAATATGGTTGTAAGCTGGTTAGTGTCCAAGGTTACTGTCGAAGGGGGTCATGGTTATGCGAGTCCCCAAGTCATACTAGTGCTGCTTAAGTGGTTAAAATAAAAATCTCTGACGCATGGCTTCTCCGTTTCAGTTTGACACACATGGCCCGCCATTAGTCTCTCATGCAGGGCTTCTCCGTTTATGTTTACACACATGGCTCTTCCGTTAGAGTCTCCCACGCATGGCCCCGCCATTATTGTCTCTCACGCATGGCCCCGCCATTAGTGTCTCTCACGCATGGCCCCGCCATTAGTGTCTCTCACGCATGGCCCCGCCATTAGTGTCTCTAACGCATGGCCCCGCCATTAGTGTCTCTCACGCATGGCCCCGCCGTTAGTGTCTCTCACGCATGGCCCCGCCATCAGTGTCTCTCACGCATGGCTCCGCCATTAGTCTCTCTCACGCATGGCTCCGCCATTAGTCTCTCTCCCGCTTGGCTCCGCCATTAGTCTCTCTCCCGCTTGGCTCCGTCTTTAGTCTCTCACGCATGGCTTCTCAGTTTACATTTTACACACACAACTCCGCCATTCGAGGTCGGCCGCGTGGTCCCGCCACAGTAGGTTCCATGTTTATTTCTGCCTTCAGGCCCGCTCGCATGGCTCGGTCAGTTGTGGCTCGCAATACAATTCTTCTTGTGGAGGATCGCATGCGTGGCTTTTGCCATTAGAATCTAACTCACATTATTTTTATAGGTCGTTGGGTCTTCATTGTTTTCTTTTCAAGCAGTCATCTCAAGCCTTCCTTGCCCGTCCTTGCATTATAGACCCATTCTCCCAGGAAGCTGACCCTGTGGTCTCATTTTTTCACATTTCTCAAATTTCGGCTCTCAAAGGGTTGTTCAGGGAAAAAAAAATATATATATATATATGTAGCGGACTGGACCCTGTACCAGAGTCTGCCCCAGTTTCCTGGAAGGGACTGCTTGCTCGCCTCCTGCCCTGCGACTATGGCCCCATGTATGCTTGTCCTGTTTGAGCGGTGATGCCCCAGATAGCTCTGCTATGGAGCCCATTCGTATGGTGGAGGACTATGGGAAAGACTTTAGCTCCATGGCAATTGAACTGGACATGTGTGGTCTGAGCGCCATTCAATAATGTGCGCTCAGACCTAAGCTATCTGGGGATATGTTGCATGTATATGTTTTATATAGTGATTGTAGCATTGTGTAATTTTGTGTCCCTTTTGCAGCCATGTGCTCAATGGAGTCTGCCTCTATCCCTGGATATATTGAGCGCTCAGATCCAAGCCATCTGGGGATATGTTAAATGTCTGTGTATTGTAAAGGGTGGGACATTGTGTATTGAATAGTGATGTCTGTCCTATTGTCCCCACATGTGTATTGGCGATTTCCCTTTGTCCTGAGAGATAATTGAATGACTCCTCAATTGTCTCCAGGACAGAAGACATTGTGTATTCTTCTGCCTGTGGTGATTGCATTACCCATGTAGGGTGATTGTATCACAGGCAGAGGGGAGGGATATGCTGGGGGTGTCTGTATTGTCCCAATGTGTGTGATTGGCTGCTGTATCCTGTGTCGCAGTCTTCCTTCTGGTCCCCTAGGGAGTGTCCACCAGGTGGGAGACCTGCATAAATACTCGGGCAGGTAGCCCTTAATAAATGAGATGGAGTTCCTGCTTGACCCTCAAAACGAAGTGTCGTCTCGTTATTGGGGGATTGGACTGTATGCTGATTGCCAGGAGTGTAAGCTGTTCATATTGCTTTTCCTGTTCGGCTGCTTCCAGGGTTCGTGTGTCTCTTGTTCGGAAGTTGGTGAATTCGTGTGGTTTGCAGTTCGGGAAGTTGGTGATTGCAGTAGCTGCTGGTCTATCCGGAAAAGGGAATATCGCCTAAACGGAGTTGTGTGCGTAACGGTCCGTTACATTTGGTGGCAAACAGCGGGATCATTTCCACAGCCCAGAAGGACATCTACAGGGCAACACCATTCCTTGGATTACAAAGTGAGGGCAACGTTAGTACCCGTACAGCGCCCTATCTACAAAAGAAAGAACTTCAGGAGAACAAGCATGGCACCCAGCTACACGCAGGAGGAATTTGACAGAGAGCTGAGATCACGGCTGATTTTCTTCGGACCCAACCCCGGAGAAATCTGTGCAGTTCGTGAGGAGGATAACAGCAGAGTACCTGCAGTTCATGGCAGATGGTATCGCCCGCCCTCCCCAGCGGCTGAGTGCGCTCCGGAGAGCTGAAGGTGCCGTCCTTCCTCCACAGCGGCAGTGTGTACCCCAGGGAGCTGAAGGTGTCGTCCTTCCTCCCCAGCGGCTGTGTGTACCCCAGGGAGCTGAAGGTGTCGTCCTTCCTCCCCAGCGGCAGTGTGTACCCCAGGGAGCTGAAGGTGTCATCCTTCCTCCCCAGCGGCAGTGTGTACCCCAGGGAGCTGAAGGTGTCATCCTTCCTCCCCAGCGGCTGTGTGTACCCCAGGGAGCTGAGGGTGCTGTCCTTCCTCCACAGCGGCAGTGTTTACCCCAGGGAGCTCAAGGTGTCGTCCTTCCTCCCCAGCGGCAGTGTGTACCCCAGGGAGCTGAAGGTGTCATCCTTCCTTCCCAGCGGCAGTGTGTACCCCAGGGAGCTGAAGGTGTCATCCCTCCTCCCCAGCTGCCGTGTGTACCCCCGGGAGCTGAAGGTGCCGTCCTTCCTCCACAGCGGCAGTGTGTACCCCCGGGAGCTGAAGGTGTCGTCCTTCCTCCCCAGCGGCAGTGTGTATCCCAGGGAGCTGAAGGTGTCGTCCTTCCTCCCCAGCGGCTGTGTGTACCCCAGGGAGCTGAAGGTGTCGTCCTTCCTTCCCAGCGGCAGTGTGTACCCCAGGGAGCTGAAGGTGTCATCCTTCCTCCCCAGCGGCCGTGTGTACCCCCGGGAGCTGAAGGTGCCGTCCTTCCTCCACAGCGGCAGTGTGTACCCCAGGGAGCTGAAGGTGTCGTACTTCCACCCCAGCAGCAGGACAAAATATTGAAAGGGGAGACAGTTGGTCCCCCTCCACCAGCAGAGAGAGGGTCAGGGAGAGGAGCCTGCTACCCGCTCTCCCCAGCGGCAGTCTACAGTTCAGAGAGAGGGGCTTGTTACACCCTCTCTCCAGCGGCAGCCTAACCCACCAAGGGGAGATGTTACGCTCCCCAACGGTGCAGATGGGACCGTGGTCTCTGCACTTGCAGCACAAGGGGCAAGGATGGTCGGTCCTGTCCGCCAGCCACAGAGCGGTTTATCCAGAGGGGAGACAGTCGGTCTCCTCCCCCACAACCAGGCTCCCACCAGGCTACTCCGTGGTAGCGCTGGCCCCAGGGCAGAGTCCCGCCGGTCTCTGCCCACTCAGCAACCCACCTAGGCAGTCTACCAGTCCCCGCACAGCCGTATTGAGGCACCTGGACATGGACAAGTTGCTACTTTATCCAGGTGTAGTAACCATTTATTGTGGGTGGGCTGTACTGCTGTTTGTGCTTCGTGGGTGGGTTGTTGGACTAACCAGGGCACTGACCGGCAGGAGGTCAGATACCCTGTTAGTCTCTTTGGTAAAGGGAGAAATGTAGCGGACTGGACCCTGTACCAGAGTCTGCCCCAGTTTCCTGGAAGGGACTGCTTGCTCGCCTCCTGCCCTGCGACTATGGCCCCATGTATGCTTGTCCTGTTTGAGCGGTGATGCCCCAGATAGCTCTGCTATGGAGCCCATTCGTATGGTGGAGGACTATGGGAAGGACTTTAGCTCCATGGCAATTGAACTGGACATGTGTGGTCTGAGCGCCATTCAATAATGTGCGCTCAGACCTAAGCTATCTGGGGATATGTTGCATGTATATGTTTTATATAGTAATTGTAGCATTGTGTAATTTTGTGTCCCTTTTGCAGCCATGTGCTCAATGGAGTCTGCCTCTATCCCTGGATATATTGAGCGCTCAGATCCAAGCCATCTGGGAATATGTTAAATGTCTGTGTACTGTAAAGGGTGGGACATTGTGTATTGAATAGTGATGTCTGTCCTATTGTCCCCACATGTGTATTGGCGATTTCCCTTTGTCCTGAGAGATAATTGAATGACTTCTCAATTGTCTCCAGGACAGAAGACATTGTGTATTCTTCTGCCTGTGGTGATTGCATTACCCATGTAGGGTGATTGTATCACAGGCAGAGGGGAGGGATATGCTGGGGGTGTCTGTATTGTCCCAATGTGTGTGATTGGCTGCTGTATCCTGTGTCGCAGTCTTCCTTCTGGTCCCCTAGGGGAGTGTCCACCAGGTGGGAGACCTGCATAAATACTCGGGCAGGTAGCCCTTAATAAATGAGATGGAGTTCCTGCTTGACCCTCAAAACGAAGTGTCGTCTCGTTATTGGGGGGGATTGGACTGTATGCTGATTGCCAGGAGTGTAAGCGGTTCATATTGCTTTTCCTGTTCGGCTGCTTCTAGGGTTCGTGTGTCTCTTGTTCGGAAGTTGGTGAATTCGTGTGGTTTGCAGTTCGGGAAGTTGGTGATTGCAGTAGCTGCTGGTCTATCCGGAAAAGGGAATATCGCCTAAACGGTGTTGTGTGCGTAACGGTCCGTTACATTTGGTGGCAAACAGCGGGATCATTTCCACAGCCCAGAAGGACATCTACAGGGCAACACCATTCCTTGGATTACAAAGTGAGGGCAACGTTAGTACCCGTACAGCGCCCCTATCTACAAAAGAAAGAACTTCAGGAGAACAAGCATGGCACCCAGCTACACGCAGGAGGAATTTGACAGAGAGCTGAGATCACGGCTGATTTTCTTCGGACCCAACCCCCCGGAGAAATCTGTGCAGTTCGTGAGGAGGATAACAGCAGAGTACCTGCAGTTCATGGCAGATGGTATCGCCCGCCCTCCCCAGCGGCTGAGTGCGCTCCGGAGAGCTGAAGGTGCCGTCCTTCCTCCACAGCGGCAGTGTGTACCCCAGGGAGCTGAAGGTGTCGTCCTTCCTCCCCAGCGGCTGTGTGTACCCCAGGGAGCTGAAGGTGTCGTCCTTCCTCCCCAGCGGCAGTGTGTACCCCAGGGAGCTGAAGGTGTCATCCTTCCTCCCCAGCGGCAGTGTGTACCCCAGGGAGCTGAAGGTGTCATCCTTCCTCCCCAGCGGCTGTGTGTACCCCAGGGAGCTGAGGGTGCTGTCCTTCCTCCACAGCGGCAGTGTTTACCCCAGGGAGCTCAAGGTGTCGTCCTTCCTCCCCAGCGGCAGTGTGTACCCCAGGGAGCTGAAGGTGTCATCCTTCCTTCCCAGCGGCAGTGTGTACCCCAGGGAGCTGAAGGTGTCATCCCTCCTCCCCAGCTGCCGTGTGTACCCCGGGAGCTGAAGGTGCCGTCCTTCCTCCACAGCGGCAGTGTGTACCCCGGGAGCTGAAGGTGTCGTCCTTCCTCCCCAGCGGCAGTGTGTATCCCAGGGAGCTGAAGGTGTCGTCCTTCCTCCCCAGCGGCTGTGTGTACCCCAGGGAGCTGAAGGTGTCGTCCTTCCTTCCCAGCGGCAGTGTGTACCCCAGGGAGCTGAAGGTGTCATCCTTCCTCCCCAGCGGCCGTGTGTACCCCCGGGAGCTGAAGGTGCCGTCCTTCCTCCACAGCGGCAGTGTGTACCCCAGGGAGCTGAAGGTGTCGTACTTCCACCCCAGCAGCAGGACAAAATATTGAAAGGGGAGACAGTTGGTCCCCCTCCACCAGCAGAGAGAGGGTCAGGGAGAGGAGCCTGCTACCCGCTCTCCCCAGCGGCAGTCTACAGTTCAGAGAGAGGGGCTTGTTACACCCTCTCTCCAGCGGCAGCCTAACCCACCAAGGGGAGATGTTACGCTCCCCAACGGTGCAGATGGGACCGTGGTCTCTGCACTTGCAGCACAAGGGGCAAGGATGGTCGGTCCTGTCCGCCAGCCACAGAGCGGTTTATCCAGAGGGGAGACAGTCGGTCTCCTCCCCCACAACCAGGCTCCCACCAGGCTACTTCCGTGGTAGCGCTGGCCCCAGGGCAGAGTCCCGCCGGTCTCTGCCCACTCAGCAACCCACCTAGGCAGTCTACCAGTCCCCCGCACAGCCGTATTGAGGCACCTGGACATGGACAAGTTGCTACTTTATCCAGGTGTAGTAACCATTTATTGTGGGTGGGCTGTACTGCTGTTTGTGCTTCGTGGGTGGGTTGTTGGACTAACCAGGGCACTGACCGGCAGGAGGTCAGATACCCTGTTAGTCTCTTTGGTAAAGGGAGAAATGTAGCGGACTGGACCCTGTACCAGAGTCTGCCCCAGTTTCCTGGAAGGGACTGCTTGCTCGCCTCCTGCCCTGCGACTATGGCCCCATGTATGCTTGTCCTGTTTGAGCGGTGATGCCCCAGATAGCTCTGCTATGGAGCCCATTCGTATGGTGGAGGACTATGGGAAGGACTTTAGCTCCATGGCAATTGAACTGGACATGTGTGGTCTGAGCGCCATTCAATAATGTGCGCTCAGACCTAAGCTATCTGGGGATATGTTGCATGTATATGTTTTATATAGTAATTGTAGCATTGTGTAATTTTGTGTCCCTTTTGCAGCCATGTGCTCAATGGAGTCTGCCTCTATCCCTGGATATATTGAGCGCTCAGATCCAAGCCATCTGGGAATATGTTAAATGTCTGTGTACTGTAAAGGGTGGGACATTGTGTATTGAATAGTGATGTCTGTCCTATTGTCCCCACATGTGTATTGGCGATTTCCCTTTGTCCTGAGAGATAATTGAATGACTCCTCAATTGTCTCCAGGACAGAAGACATTGTGTATTCTTCTGCCTGTGGTGATTGCATTACCCATGTAGGGTGATTGTATCACAGGCAGAGGGGAGGGATATGCTGGGGGTGTCTGTATTGTCCCAATGTGTGTGATTGGCTGCTGTATCCTGTGTCGCAGTCTTCCTTCTGGTCCCCTAGGGAGTGTCCACCAGGTGGGAGACCTGCATAAATACTCGGGCAGGTAGCCCTTAATAAATGAGATGGAGTTCCTGCTTGACCCTCAAAACGAAGTGTCGTCTCGTTATTGGGGGGGATTGGACTGTATGCTGATTGCCAGGAGTGTAAGCGGTTCATATTGCTTTTCCTGTTCGGCTGCTTCCAGGGTTCGTGTGTCTCTTGTTCGGAAGTTGGTGAATTCGTGTGGTTTGCAGTTCGGGAAGTTGGTGATTGCAGTAGCTGCTGGTCTATCCGGAAAAGGGAATATCGCCTAAACGGTGTTGTGTGCGTAACGGTCCGTTACAATATATACTATGGCATCAGTTTTGTCCACAGGGAGTCCTCTCACCACTACAGGTGATTTACGAAGTCTGTCACATCTACAGACTAATAAGTCCTGTCTCACCACTACAGGCGATTTACGAAGTCTGTCACGACTACAGGCGATTTACGAAGTCTGTCACGTCTACAGACTAATAAGTCCTGTCTCACCACTACAGGCAAATTACGAAGTCTGTCCCGACTACAGACTAATAAGTCCTGTCACGACTACAGGCGATTTACGAAGTCTGTCACGTTTACTGACACGATAAGTCCTAGCGCGACTACAGGCGCAGCATACGTAGTCTATCATGACCTTAAGCTTGTCCTGTCATAGCGGCAGGCATTGGGTTTACATTATGTCTTCATTACAGACATGCTTACTTCATCTTCAAACTCGGGCTGAGGGTGTTGGTCTCGCACCTTGTTCCTGGGCGCCGGTCCATCTTCCAGTAGGAGGTACAGATAAGGCACAGTATACGTAGTCTGTCACGTCTACGGACACGACAAGTCCTATCACTACTACAGGCGCAGCATACATAGTTTATCACGACCTTAAGCTTATTTCCGGTCACAACTGCTAGTATGGTGGGTATGTTTTCTGTCCTCATTACAGGCAACATTAGCTCGTTAATTGGACCAGCCATGTATTCGTGCTTATGGTTCCCCAGGCCTGGTGAGTCTACACATTTCACTTAATCCATTACTAGAGTTAGACGGCATACGCCATCTTCTAACTTTTGGGTCCTTTTAAAAAAAAATAATAATAATTAAAGCGGTGGCCTGGGGAAAAAGTATAGGTGAAGTATTTTGCAACCAGTAACAGTTGGTGTCCGAGCAGGGCCCTTGGCGAATGGTTGGACTTCATTTAGGCCCTTCCATCAGATTCACCATTGTTGTTTCAGTCTGCAGCTCTCAGGATTCAGACCTTCTCGTAATATGTTCATATGTTGGTATACATAGGAGTGAATCGTTTCTGATTACCGACCTCAAAGCATCAACTTTAGCTACCCCCAAGAACGATGTGCCGGTGCACGTGACAAAGAGGTAAGGTACATAGAAGTCTCTGATATGTACGGTATATTCCGCACCTTCATTGTGAAATGTCTCTTGCGTTCAAAGCGGGTGTCGTAATGGTATGTATATGTTTTGCTGTAAACTAAGGTCTGTTCTTTTTGGCCCCTTTAGGCTACCCTACCGCAGCAGTTATGGCACAATTCTACGCTTGTTGTAGATAGGGTTAGATAGGTTAGGTACACCTTTCTGATAGCCGATCCGACCACAAGGGATGTTTATTATCTATCCTGTGACAAATCATTTTGTAGATAAATCCTTCTAGTTTTAAATTAGTAAAAAAGAAAATATAAAATACACAGGGCTCGGCCAGAAAAGACCAGCGGAATTCTTTCATTTTTTTGCAGCTTTTTAATGCAATTTCCCCCTTTATAACAGAAGGGTAACACAAAGACGAGGTTCAGTCCCATAACATTGTGTCGATCCGGAGATGCCATCATGATCCCTGAAATGATCTGATCCCAGATGGCGGCCTAACCGAGATCTGGACAGAAGGACACGAGGCGTCAGTATCAGTTCTGTAGATCACTGTACATGTCCTGAGATGAGTACTGCAAGTCCTGCAAAAAAACAGGGCAAAGTGAAAAGTCAGATGTGACAAACTGCCATGTATCCCTGGTCATTGGAGAGGCATGCTTACTAGCCTCTTACCCTGCGACTATGGCCCCAGTGACAGTTGGCATTCACAATGGACATTGCCTGTGACCTAATCAACATCCACAATGGACGTCGCCTGTGACCTAATCAGCCAGCACAATAGACCAGCCATGTGGGGTTGTGATATATCTGGCTGTATGTTGATTGGTCGCTGTATTTTGTGTGGGAGTGTCTGTGTTTATTGTACGGATTGATTGGTTGTATTTCAAACCCCTGTGGGCCGTACTATGTTTGTGGAGTGTAATAAAAGAGGCTGTATGCCCCAGGACAGGAGTCCTAGCTTGACCTTCAAATCGCAGCCTTGACTCGTTATTGGAGGGAACTGCTATATCACACTGGGGATTGCTATGTTCTACATACTCCCTTGAGCTTTAATCACTTAGCCCTTTTAAGAGCTTGTTCCGGATACGCTCTACTGAAGGACAGAAGCCAATCTAGGGTGGACGGAAGACGGCGAGGCTCCAGCTAAGCTACGGCGGTTGTGGAGTCTGCGGTGGCTGTGGTGTCCAGTGCGGTGCTTGTGGTCCTCGGCGCAAGCTAGGAAGCGTCCATCAACGGAGGGTACTCGGTCGGAGTACTCGGAGCTCCGTTACATTTGGTGGCAGCAGTGGGATTGTTCTACATTTACAGGATCCTTCTGGATATCGAGACGAAGCTGCTCCTCTCTCTCTCCCTAAACAGAGATCCAGACTATCCAAGCGGTCCAGCTTCCAGCTAGCCTGGGAGTAACCGTAACATTTGGATGTCAGCGGTGGGATTGTCCTGGATTTCCTAGGAGAGGTACTGAATGGATGGAGAGCGCTTACGAAAAATTGAAACGTGCGACCCTGAAGGATTTACTCGAAAACAGAGGGGGGAAAGCCAGCAACCGTCCGAGAAGGGAACTGATCGCAGAATTAACCGAACTGGATCAGGGCTTCACGATGGCAGAGACCCCGACCACAAGTAGTGATGAAAAGACCAGGATTGTTCGGGAGAGACTCTCGCTATACGGGCCGAACCCACCTATGGAACTGGTGCAGCAGTTGATGGCAGAAGCGGATGAGGATATACAGAAGGCTCGAGCCCACGAACTCAGCTTGGTGACCGCACACCGCAATGCCGAAGCACCGCAGGTAATCATTCCTGTCGAAAACGCCGGGAGGCCAAAGATACCCTATGCGGCTTTTAGACCCTTCCTAGAGAGCGAGACAGGAATCGATGAATATTTGGCGGACTTCGAAGGCAATGTGCCCTGCACCAGATTCCCAACAGAGAGTGGCCCACAATATTGTCTGGGAAACTAGCCGGGCGAGCCCTGGAAGCATTTCGGACTCTGGGCGCTGAGGAAGTGACACAGTATGCGCTGGTCAAAGAGACACTGCTGCGGCGGTGCGCTGTAACTGCTGACACGTATCGCCGACAATTTCGTAGCACGAAAAAGAAACCTAACGATACACATATGGAATGGGCGCACCGAATACGGAGAGCGGCAAATCACTGGATGAGCGGAAGTAAAGCTGTGACTGGTGAGGAAATTTTACAATTATTTCTCTTAGAACATTTTTATAACGGCATGGAGCAGCAGGGGAAAGAATGGATGCGAGACAGACGACCTTCTACCTTAGAAGAAGCAGCCAAATTGGCCGATGAACATTACGACTCCCGTCTACACGAACCCACGAACTACCGAACCCCAGCACGGGTTGAACACAAAGATGTTTACCGTACGCCGCCACGTAACGAATTCCGAGCCCCGGTGCCGCGGACGGTACTCAGGACCCCGACTACAACTCTGATCGTCCCAGACCGACCTGCTACTGATGCAAGCAACCAGGGCACCTCATGGCTAGCTGCCCCTTAATGCACACCAGACCCCCGGAATTATAATTACCCCTCTGGATCATCTCGTCCTGCCCGGGCGCTCTGTGTTAACCAAGAGGCCCCTATGGAGGAATATTTGGGACCACTTCATGAAGCAGATCCTGTATATGCTGCTCGGATAACCGCCAGCACCATCGGCAGAAGGTATGGCTCGAGGGGCGATCTACCGAGGGGTTAAGAGACACGGGGGCTACCATTACACTGGTCCAGAGCCATTTGGTGCCGGAGCACAAGCGATCAGGGCAGACTGTGGCCGTTAGAGTGGCGGGGGGATGTGTACAAAATTCCGACCGCTAAAGTACATCTTGATTGGGGAGCGGGAAAGGGGCCGTGAACGTGGGCATAATGGATAATTTACCTGCCGAAGTACTACTGGGCAACGATTTGGGCCCCATGACTTCTGCCTATGCTCCAGTATACAACAACGAGGCGAACCCAGTGACTACCCGAGCCCAAGCCCGAACGGGAGCGAGAACCCTCACCAGTGCGGGAGACACAGGTAAGACCTACCCCGACCTTGACTGACCCGTTAGGTCCCATACCCTGGGACACCCCAGATGCTTTCGAGACAGAGTCTAAGACTGACCCGACATTACAAAAGTACCGGGAACGAGCAGAGACCGGAGGGAGCGGGTCAGATAACGAAACCTTTTATGGGAAAAGGAAAGCTATATCGCTTGACGGAGAAAAGGGGGCAGCATAGGCGACAGCTGGTAGTGCCCCACAAATACCGTCGAGAAATACTCAAGATAGGACACGACATTCCCTTGGCAGGCCACCTAGCTGTAACCCGCACACTACACCGCATTACTCACACGTTCTTTTGGCCAGGGGTACACGCTGATGTTAGGACTTATTGTAATACCTGCGATGTGTGTCAACGAGTAGGGAGGAGAGGCGATCACCCTAAAGCTCATCTAGTAAATATGCCCATTGTGGAGGAACCCTTCAGCAGGGTTGCTATTGACCTAGTGGGACCGCTTGCTACCCCTAGTCCCTCCGGTAAGCGCTACATTCTTACCGTAGTGGACTACGCTACCAGGTACCCGGAAGCTGTCGCCCTATCCAACATCCAAGCGGATACGGTAGCGAATGCGCTGGTGCAGGTGTTCTCCGGGTAGGATTTCCAAAAGAAATCCTGTCCGACCGAGGCACCCAATTTACTGCCGAATTGACTCAGCAACTCTGGCAGGTTTGCAAAATTAAGTCCCTCCTGAGCTCTCCATACCACCCCCAGACGAACGGACTTTGTGAGAGGTTCAATGGGACCCTCAAACAAATGCTCAAGACGTTTACTCAGGAATACCGAGACTGGGAGCGTTTTCTGCCGCACCTCCTATTTGCTTATCGGGAGGTGCCCCAGGAAACGACCGGGTTCTCTCCCTTCGAGTTGCTCTACGGAAGAAAGGTACGGGGACCCCTGAACCTGATCCGGGAGCACTGGGAGGGAGAGATGGAGACTGACGGTGTCCCCATTGTGCCGTACGTGCTGGAACTCAGGGACCGAATGGAGCAATTAGCCAAATCAGTGCAGGCTAACCTCCAATCGGCCCAGAGAAGACAGAAGGTATGGTACGATCGGGGGGCCCGAAAGAGAATCTTTACCATAGGGCAAAAGGTGTTAGTGCTTAAGCCAGTTAAGACAGACAAATTGCAGTGTGTCCTACAGGGAGCAGAGACAGTTGGTCTCTCTCTCCAGCAGCAGGACAATGTTACGGGAGTGGAGACAGGCGGTCTCCCACTCCAGCGGCAGCCTGAGTTTCAGGGAGAGGAACACAGCCCCCCCTCTCCCCAGCGGCAGCTTATCCTAACAAGGGGAGACACCAATCTCCCAGCCGGCGCAGATGGGACCGTGGTCTCTGTGCCTGACCTACAGGGATGCTGGACAGCCTGTCCAGATCCCCAACTACCCGCACCGGGACAACAGGAGGAGGGGGTAAGTACAAACTCTCCTCCCCAGCTAACACCTAACTTGGCCCCAGGGTTAACAGAGGCGATGTTAACCCCCACTGGTGCCCATGTTCCCCTGGCTACTAAGCCGGAATATGTTCCCAGCCCCCCAGCAGAAGAGCTGGCAGCTGGGCAGAGTGCAGTCGGCCTCTGCCCTCCCTTTGTCCCCTGTCCAGAGCCTGAGGTCCTGCAGGTTATACCAGTAGGAGAGCTGGCAGCTGGGCAGAGTGCAGTCGGCCTCTGCCCTCCCTCAACTCCCCACAGCATGTTGCCCCAGCACCCCAGAGGAATATCCGGGTGCAGTAACTGCTTCTTGGGGGTGGGTCACTCTTGTACCTGTTTGTTGTGGGTGGGCTACTCTGGCATTTGTCTATTGTGGGTTGGTGGATCGACTAACGTAGGCACTGACCGACAGGAGGTCAGGTGCCTGGTTAGTCTTCCCCCCAAAGGGGAGATATGTGACAAACTGCCATGTATCCCTGGTCATTGGAGAGGCATGCTTGCTAGCCTCTTACCCTGCGACTATGGCCCCAATCACAGTTGGCATTCACAATGGACATTACCTGTGACCTAATCATCATCCACAATGGACATTACCTGTGACCTAATCAGCATCCACAATAGACATTGCCTGTGACCTAATCAGCATCCACAATGGACATTATCTGTGACCTAATCATCATCCACAATGGACATTACCTGTGACCTAATCATCATCCACAATGGACATCGCCTGTGACCTAATCATCATCCACAATGGACATTACCTGTGACCTAATCAGCATCCACAATGGACATTACCTGTGACCTAATCATCATCCACAATGGACATTACCTGTGACCTAATCATCATCCACAATGGACATTACCTGTGACCTAATCAGCACCCACAATGGACATTACCTGTGACCTAATCATCATCCACAATGGACATTACCTGTGACCTAATCATCATCCACAATGGACATTACCTGTGACCTAATCATCATCCACAATGGACATTACCTGTGACCTAATCATCATCCACAATGGACATTACCTGTGACCTAATCATCATCCACAATGGACATTGCCTGTGACCTAATCAGCATCCACAATGGACATTACCTGTGACCTAATCATCATCCACAATGGACATTACCTGTGACCTAATCATCATTCACAATGGACATTACCTGTGACCTAATCATCATCCACAATGGACATTACCTGTGACCTAATCATCATCCACAATGGACATTACCTGTGACCTAATCATCATCCACAATGGACATTACCTGTGACCTAATCATCATCCACAATGGACATTACCTGTGACCTAATCATCATCCACAATGGACATTACCTGTGACCTAATCATCATCCACAATGGACATTACCTGTGACCTAATCATCATCCACAATGGACATTACCTGTGACCTAATCATCATCCACAATGGACATTACCTGTGACCTAATCATCATCCACAATGGACATTACCTGTGACCTAATCAGCATCCACAATGGACATTACCTGTGACCTAATCAGCATCCACAATGGACATTACCTGTGACCTAATCAATATTCACAATGGACATTACCTGTGACCTAATCAGCATCCACAATGGACATTACCTGTGACCTAATCATCATCCACAATGGACATTATCTGTGACCTAATCATCATCCACAATGGACATTACCTGTGACCTAATCATCATCCACAATGGACATTACCTGTGACCTAATCAACATCCACAATGGACATTACCTGTGACCTAATCAACATCCACAATGGACATTGCCTGTGACCTAATCATCATCCACAATGGACATTACCTGTGACCTAATCATCATCCACAATGGACATTATCTGTGACCTAATCATCATCCACAATGGACATTATCTGTGACCTAATCAGAATCCACAATGGACATCGCCTGTGACCTAATCATCATCCACAATGGACATTACCTGTGACCTAATCATCATCCACAATGGACATTACCTGTGACCTAATCAACATCCACAATGGACATTACCTGTGACCTAATCATCATCCACAATGGACATTACCTGTGACCTAATCAGCATCCACAATGGACATTACCTGTGACCTAATCAACATCCACAATGGACATTACCTGTGACCTAATCATCATCCACAATGGACATTACCTGTGACCTAATCATCATCCACAATGGACATTACCTGTGACCTAATCATCATCCACAATGGACATTACCTGTGACCTAATCATCATCCACAATGGACATTACCTGTGACCTAATCAGCATCCACAATGGACATTACCTGTGACCTAATAATCATCCACAATGGACATTACCTGTGACCTAATCAGCATCCACAATGGACATTACCTGTGACCTAATCATCATCCACAATGGACATTACCTGTGACCTAATCAGCATCCACAATGGACATTACCTGTGACCTAATCATCATCCACAATGGACATTACCTGTGACCTAATCATCATCCACAATGGACATTGCCTGTGACCTAATCATCATCCACAATGGACGTCGCCTGTGACCTAATCAGCATCCACAATGGACCAGCCATGTGGGGTTGTGATATATCTGGCTGTGTGTTGATTGGTCGCTGTATTTTGTGTGGGAGTGTCTGTGTTTATTGTACGGATTGATTGGTTGTATTTCAAACCCCTGTGGGCCGTACTATGTTTGTGGAGTGTAATAAAAGAGGCTGTATGCCCCAGGACAGGAGTCCTAGCTTGACCTTCAAATCGCAGCCTTGACTCGTTATTGGAGGGAACTGCTATATCACACTGGGGATTGCTATGTTCTACATACTCCCTTGAGCTTTAATCACTTAGCCCTTTTAAGAGCTTGTTCCGGATACGCTCTACTGAAGGACTGAAGCCAATCTACGGTGTACGGAAGACGGCGAGGCTCCAGCTAAGCTACGGCGGTTGTGGAGTCTGCGGTGGCTGTGGTGTCCAGTGCGGTGCTTGTGGTCCTCGGCGCAAGCTAGGAAGCGTCCATCAACGGAGGGTACTCGGTCGGAGTACACGGAGCTCCGTTACATCAGAGCATGAAGTTCAGACTTAGAGATGTCAGATCTCTGACCGGAGGCAGCATACAGGAGAGACTCTGAGCTGTGGAGATGTCAGCTCTCTGACCGGGAGCAGCATACAGGAGAGACTCTGAGCTGTGGAGAGATCAGCTGTCTGACGGGGGCAGCATACATGAGCGACTCTGAGCTGTGGAGATGTCAACTCTCTGACCGGGGGCAGCATACAGGAGAGAAACTGAGCTGTGGAGAGATCAGCTCTCTGACCGGGTGCAGCATACAGGAGCGATGCTGAGCTGTGGAGAGATCCGCTCTCTGACCAGGGGCAGCATACAGGAGCGGCGCTAAGCTGTGGAGATGTCAGCTCTCTGACCGAGGGCAGCATACAGGAGCGACTCTGAGCTGTGGAGATGTCAGTTCTCTGACCGGGGGCAGCATACAGGAGAGACTCTGAGCTGTGGAGATGTCAGCTCTCTGACCGGGGGCAGCATACAGGAGAGACTCTGAGCTGTGGAGATGTCAGCTCTCTGACCGGGGGCAGCATACAGGAGAGACTCTGAGCTGTGGAGATGTCAGCTCTCTGACCGGGGGCAGCATACAGGAGAGACTCTGAGCTGTGGAGATGTCAGCTCTCTGACCGGGGGCAGCATACAGGAGAGACTCTGAGCTGTGGAGATGTCAGCTCTCTGACCGGGGGCAGCATACAGGAGAGACTCTGAGCTGTGGAGATGTCAGCTCTCTGACCGGGGCAGCATACAGGAGAGACTCTGAGCTGTGGAGATGTCAGCTCTCTGACCGGGGGCAGCATACAGGAGCGACGCTGAGCTGTGGAGATGTCAGCTCTCTGACCGGGGGCAGCATACAGGAGAGACTCTGAGCTGTGGAGATGTCAGCTCTCTGACCGGGGCAGCATACAGGAGAGACTCTGAGCTGTGGAGATGTCAGCTCTCTGACCGGGGCAGCATACAGGAGAGACTCTGAGCTGTGGAGATGTCAGCTCTCTGACCGGGGCAGCATACAGGAGCGACGCTGAGCTGTGGAGATGTCAGCTCTCTGACCGGGGGCAGCATACAGGAGAGACTCTGAGCTGTGGAGATGTCAGCTCTCTGACCGGGGGCAGCATACAGGAGAGACACTGAGCTGTGGAGATGTCAGCTCTCTGACCGGGGGCAGCATACAGGAGAGACTCTGAGCTGTGGAGATGTCAGCTCTCTGACCGGGGGCAGCATACAGGAGCGACGCTGAGCTGTGGAGATGTCAGCTCTCTGACCGGGGCAGCATACAGGAGAGACTCTGAGCTGTGGAGATGTCAGGTCTCTGACCGGGGCAGCATACAGGAGAGACTCTGAGCTGTGGAGATGTCAGCTCTCTGACCGGGGGCAGCATACAGAGAGACTCTGAGCTGTGGAGATGTCAGCTCTCTGACCGGGGCAGCATACAGGAGAGACTCTGAGCTGTGGAGATGTCAGCTCTCTGACCGGGGGCAGCATACAGGAGAGACTCTGAGCTGTGGAGATGTCAGCTCTCTGACCGGGGGCAGCATACAGGAGAGACTCTGAGCTGTGGAGATGTCAGCTCTCTGACCGGGGGCAGCATACTGGAGCGACGCTGAGCTGTGGAGATGTCAGCTCTCTGACCGGGGGCAGCATACAGGAGAGACTCTGAGCTGTGGAGATGTCAGCTCTCTGACCGGGGGCAGCATACTGGAGCGACGCTGAGCTGTGGAGATGTCAGCTCTCTGACCGGGGGCAGCATACAGGCAGGGGCGTACATAGTAATCATGGGGCCCCATAGCGAAACTCATAATTGGGCCCCCCCAAAAGGGTTAAAATGGCAGAACTGAAGCTGATTTACACCTGACAGTTTCAGCAATATAGCTGACACCAAAAGGCGATCACTGTGCTACACATCGACATAGCAGAGCAGGAAACGGTTAAAAAAAACTGCTGTAAAGTAGAACTGGCTTAGTTGCCCATGGTAACCAATCAGATTCCAACTTTCATTTTCCAAAGGATCTGTCCAAAATGAAAGGTGGAATCTGATCGGTTGCTATGGGCAACTAAGCCAGTTCTACTTTACAGCAGTTTGATAAATATATATTTAGAGATCTCTCTCTTTCTCTCTATATATCTATCCATCTATAAAAATATATATGGAGGGTTCAGTCGTATTACGAATAGTCTATTTCTAATGGGGCAAAGACTGAATTCCCTGAATTTCAATCATATCTGTGAGTGGTAGGAAGCCTATGGAGGCTGCTGCGTAGTCAGTAAGCAGTGTGTGTATATACATATATAATATACATATATACACAGTATACAAGCACACAGCGGCCTCCTACTAGCCCTGTCCCTGCCACACATACTGTATATCACACCCATAGCCTCAGCCAGCGACACCTATGAGTATTGTAGTGACTGGTGAGCTCACTACCTGCTGGCTCTGTACCGGCTCAGTTTGGTCCCTGAAAGAGTTAATCCCTACCTCTGCAGGTCTGTGGTCAGGAGGAGGTCAGAGCAGTGAAGACAGGAGGACGGGTCAGGTCATTGTGTGTGGGTCAGTAGGCAGAGCAGGGAACACAGCCTCTCCCCCTGCTTACTGACCAGCTCAGTATCTTGGGCAGATGGCAGCAGCTGCAGGGGCAAGGAGGAAAGGAGCTGTGCATTTAGGTCGGAAAGGGGGCGGGGCCATTCAGTCTAGCCGGGCCCTTCACACTCACGGGCCCCATAGCAACCGCCTAGTCTGCCTATATGGGCGGTACGCCAGTGCATACAGGAGAGATTCTGAGCTGTGGAGATATCAGCTCTCTGACCGGAGGCAGCATACAGCAGAGACTCTGAGCTGTGGAGATGTCAGCTCTCTGACCGGGGGCAGCATACAGGAGAGACTATAAGCTGTGGAGATGTCAGCTCCCTGACCGAGGGCAGTATACAGGAGAGACTATGAGCTGTGGAGATGTCAGTTCTCTGACCGGGGGCAGCATACAGGAGCGACGCTGAGCTGTGGAGAGTTCAGCTCTCTGACCGGGGGCAGCATACAGGAGAGACAGTGAGCTGTGGAGAGATCAGCTCTCTGACCGGGGGCAGAATACAGGAGAGACAGTGAGCTGTGGAGATGTCAGGTCTCTCACTGGGGGTAGCATACAGGAGAGACGCTGAGCTGTGTAGATGTCAGGTCTCTGACCGGGAACAGCATACAGGAGAGAAACTGAGCTGTGGAGAGATCAGGTCTCTGACAGGGGCAGCAAACAGGAGAGACGCTGAGCTGTGGAGATGTCAGCTCTCTGACCGGGGGCAGCATACAGGAGGGACACTGAGCTGTGGAGAGATCAGCTCTCTGACCGGGGGCAGCATACAGGAGCGACGCTGAGCTGTGGAGATGTCAGGTCTCTGACCGGGAACAGCATACAAGAGAGAAACTGAGCTGTGGAGATGTCAGCTCTCTGAGCGGGGCAGCATACAGGAGAGACTCTGAGCTGCGGAGATATCAGGTCTCTGACCGGAGGCAGCATACAGCAGAGACTCTGAGCTGTGGAGATGTCAGCTCTCTGACCGGGGGCAGCATACAGGAGAGACTCTGAGCTGTGGAGATGTCAGCTCTCTGACCGGGGGCAGCATACAGGAGCGACGCTGAGCTGTGGAGAGATCAGCTCTCTGACCGGGGGCAGCATACAGGAGCGACGCTGAGCTGTGGAGATGTCAGCTCTCTGACCGGGGGCAGCATACAGGAGAGACTCTGAGCTGTGGAGATGTCAGCTCTCTGACCGGGGGCAGCATACAGGAGAGACACTGAGCTGTGGAGAGTTCAGCTCTCTGACCGGGGACAGCATACAGGAGCGACTCTGAGCTGTGGAGATGTCATGTCTCTGACCGGGGACAGCATACAGGAGAGACGCTGAGCTGTGGAGATGTCAGCTCTCTGACCGGGGGCAGCATACAGGAGAGACTCTGAGCTGTGGAGATGTCAGGTCTCTCACTGGGGGTAGCATACAGGAGAGACTCTGAGCTGTGTAGATGTCAGGTCTCTTACCGGGGGCAGCATACAGGAGAGATGCTGAGCTGTGGAGATGTCAGCTCTCTGACCGGGGGCAGCATACAGGAGAGACTCTGAGCTGTGGAGAGATCAGGTCTCTAACCGGGGGCAGCATACAGGAGCGACGCTGAGCTGTGGAGATGTCAGCTCTCTGACCGGGGGCAGCATACAGGAGAGACTTTGAGCTGTGGAGATGTCAGCTCTCTGACCGGGGGCAGCATACTGGAGCGACGCTGAGCTGTGGAGATGTCAGCTCTCTGACCGGGAGCAGCATACAGGAGAGACTCTGAGCTGTGGAGATGTCACCTCTCTGACCAGGGGCAGCATACAGAAGGGACACTGAGCTGTGGAGGTGTCAGGTCTCTTACCAGGCACAGCATACAGGATGAGCTGTGGAGATGTCAGCTCTCTGACTGGGGGCAGCATACAGGAGAGACTCTGAGCTGTGGAGATTTCAGATCTCTGACCGGAGGCAGCGTACAGGAGAGACTTTGAGTTGTAGAGATGTCAGCTCTCTGACCGGGGGCAGCATACAGGAGAGACTGAGTTGTAGAGATGTTAGCTCTCTGACCGGGGGCAGCATACAGGAGAGAAACTGAGCTGTGGAGAGATCAGCTCTCTGACCGGGGGCAGCATACAGGAGAGAAACTGAGCTGTGGAGAGATCAGCTCTCTGACCGGGGGCAGCATACAGGAGAGACTCTGAGCTGTGGAGATTTCAGGTCTCTGACCGGGGGCAGCATACAGGAGAGACTCTGTGCTGTGGAGATGTCAGCTCTCCCACCGGAGGCAGCATACAGGAGAGACTCTGAGCTGTGGAGATTTCAGATCTCTGACCGGAGGCAGCGTACAGGAGAGACTCTGAGCTGTGGAAATGTCAGGTCTCTGACCGGGGGCAGCATACAGGAGAGACTCTGAGCTGTGGAGATGTCAGCTCTCTGACCGGGGGCAGCATACAGGAGAGACTCTGAGCTGTGGAGATGTCAGCTCTCTGACCGGGGGCAGCATACAGGAGAGACAGTGAGCTGTGGAGATGTCAGATCTCCCACCGGAGGCAGCGTACAGGAGAAAAACTGAGCTGTGGAGATGTCTGCTCTCTGACCGGGGGCAGCATACAGGAGAGACTCTGAGCTGTGGAGATTTCAGGTCTCTGACCGGGGGCAGCATACAGGAGCGACTCTGAGCTGTGGAGATGTCAGCTCTCTGACTGGGGGCAGCATACAGCAGAGACTCAGATGTGGAGATTTCAGGTCGCTGACAGGGGGCAGCATACAGGAGAGACTCTGAGCTGTGGAGATTTCAGATCTCTGACAAGGGGCAGCATACAGGAGAGACTCTGAGCTGTGGAGAGATCAGCTCTCTGACCGGGGGCAGCATACAGGAGAGACAGTGAGCTGTGGAGATGTCAGCTCTCTGACCGGGGGCAGCATACAGGAGAGACTCTGAGCTCTGGAGATGTCAGGTCTCTGACCGGGGGCAGCATACAGGAGAGACTCTGAGCTGTGGAGATTTCAGGTCTCTGACCGGGGGCAGCATACAGGAGCGACTCTGAGCTGTGGAGATGTCAGCTCTCTGACTGGGGGCAGCATACAGGAGAGACTCTGAGCTGTGAGAATGTCAGCTTTCTGACCGGGGGCAGCATACAGGAGCGACTCTGAGCTGTGGAGATGTCAGCTCTCTGACCGGGGGCAACATACAGGAGAGAAACTGAGCTGTGGAGATGTCAGCTCTCTGACCGGGGGCAGCATACAGGAGCGACTCTGAGCTGTGGAGATGTCAGCTCTCTGACCGGGGCAGCATACAGGAGAGACTCTGAGCTGTGGAAATGTCAGGTCTCTGACCGGGGGCAGCATACAGGAGAGACTCTGAGCTGTGAAGATGTCAGCTCTCTGACCGGGGGCAGCATACAGGAGAGACTCTGAGCTGTGGAGATGTCAGCTCTCTGACCGGGGGCAGCATACAGCAGAGACTCAGATGTGGAGATTTCAGGTCGCTGACAGGGGGCAGCATACAGGAGAGACTCTGAGCTGTGGAGAGATGAGCTCTCTGACCGGGGGCAGCTTACAGGAGAGACAGTGAGCTGTGGAGATGTCAGCTCTCTGACCGGGGGCAGCATACAGGAGAGACTCTGAGCTCTGGAGATGTAAGGTCTCTGACCGGGGGCAGCATACAGGAGAGACTCTGAGCTGTGGAGATTTCAGGTCTCTGACCGGGGGCAGCATACAGGAGCGACTCTGAGCTGTGGAGATGTCAGCTCTCTGACTGGGGGCAGCATACAGGAGAGACTCTGAGCTGTGAGAATGTCAGCTTTCTGACCGGGGGCAGCATACAGGAGCGACTCTGAGCTGTGGAGATGTCAGCTCTCTGACCGGGGGCAACATACAGGAGAGAAACTGAGCTGTGGAGATGTCAGCTCTCTGACCGGGGGCAGCATACAGGAGCGACTCTGAGCTGTGGAGATGTCAGTTCTCTGACCGGGGCAGCATACAGGAGAGACTCTGAGCTGTGGAGATGTCAGCTCTCTGACCGGGGGCAGCATACAGGAGCGACTCTGAGCTGTGGAGATGTCAGCTCTCTGACCGGGGCAGCATACAGGAGAGACTCTGAGCTGTGGAAATGTCAGGTCTCTGACCGGGGGCAGCATACAGGAGAGACTCTGAGCTGTGAAGATGTCTGCTCTCTGACCGGGGGCAGCATACAGGAGAGACTCTGAGCTGTGGAGATGTCAGCTCTCTGACCGGGGGCAGCATACAGCAGAGACTCAGATGTGGAGATTTCAGGTCGCTGACAGGGGGCAGCATACAGGAGAGACTCTGAGCTGTGGAGAGATCAGCTCTCTGACCGGGGGCAGCATACAGGAGAGACTCTGAGCTGTGGTACACTTCTCTATGAACTGAGGTGCTTTTATGGGGACGTGTCCACTGCAGCAAGACTTTTGTTACTCTTCCGAAGCATGTTTTCAGAAAACTCAGTTTTGCTGTTCCTCTATTATTCCATCTGGTAAACTATGACTACACTGACAGTGTGCGAGCATAGCACTTGACGATAGGATGTGTCTGTACACACTGTGAGACCTTTAGCAATGACTGGGCAAAGAGCGCAGCCAGGACACCTTCCAACCACTCTGCAGGAAGACACTCACCGTGTAGGCCGACTCCGGGGGGGAAGCATCAGGCTGCAAGAAATGACAGAGGGAAGATTAAGGAGTGATGTTCGGTCATTAATACTACGCGCCCTCAATCAGTCCCCAGATCCTGCATGAGACAGACAGACAGATAGACAGATAGATAGATAGACAGATGGACAGAAAGATAGATAGATATCAAACGGCTTTTCGAGTGAAATATGTTGTGGGGGGGGTGTCCTTGCTCTCCGTATCAGAAGGTAGGAGGCAGTTAAAGGATGAAACTGAGCATGTGCGGCCGTCTCAGTGATCCGGACAAAGAAATAGAAAAAAGAACAAACCGCAGATAGCGCTGTACAGATAGATTTTATTGAATAACCAGTAAGTACTTTCCTTCACTGCAGAGGACACGCTCACTGGTTATTACCTCCTCCTGCCCCCAGTTATAGGGGCCCTGCAATAACCAGTAAGTACTTTCCTTCCCTGCAGAGGACACGCTCACTGGTTATTACCTCCTCCTGCCCCCAGTTATAGGGGCCCTGCAATAACCAGTAAGCACTTTCCTTCACTGCAGAGGACACGCTCACTGGTTATTACCTCTTCCTGCCCCCAGTTATAGGGGCCCTGCAATAACCAGTAAGTACTTTCCTTCCCTGCAGAGGACACGCTCACTGGTTATTACCTCCTCCTGCCCCCAGTTATAGGGGCCCTGCAATAACCAGTAAGCCCTTTCCTTCCCTGCAGAGGACACGCTCACTGGTTATTACCTCCTCCTGCCCCCACTTATAGGGGCCCTGCAATAACCAGTAAGCACTTTCCTTCACTGCAGAGGACACGCTCACTGGTTATTACCTCCTCCTGCCCCCAGTTATAGGGGCCCTGCAATAACCAGTAAGTACTTTCCTTCCCTGCAGAGGACACGCTCACTGGTTATTACCTCCTCCTGCCCCCAGTTATATGAGCCCTGCAATAACCAGTAAGTACTTCCCTTCACTGCAGAGGACACGCTCACTGGTTATTACCTCCTCCTGCCCCCAGTTATAGGGGCCCTGCAATAACCAGTAAGCACTTCCCTTCACTGCAGAGGACACGCTCACTGGTTATTACCTCCTCCTGCCCCCAGTTATAGGGGCCCTGCAATAACCAGTAAGCACTTCCCTTCACTGCAGAGGACACGCTCACTGGTTATTACCTCCTCCTGCCCCCAGTTATAGGGGCCCTGCAATAACCAGTAAACACTTTCCTTCACTGCAGAGGACACGCTCCCTGGTTATTACCTCCTCCTGCTCCCAGTTATAGGGGCCCTGCAATAACCAGTAAGCACTGTCCTTCACTGCAGAGGACACGCTCACTGGTTATTACCTCCTCCTGCCTCTAGTTATAGGGGCCCTGCAATAACCAGTAAGCACTTTCCTTCACTGCAGAGGACACGCTCACTGGTTATTACCGCCTCCTGCTCCCAGTTATAGGGGCTCTGCAATAACCAGTAAGCACTGTCCTTCACTGCAGAGGACACGCTCACTGGTTATTACCCCCTCCTGCCCACAGTTATAGGAGCCCTGCAATAACCAGTAAGCACTTTCCTGCACTGCAGAGGACACGCTCACTGGTTATTACCTCCTCCTGCCCCCAGTTATAGGGGTCCTACAATAACCAGTAAGTACTTTCCTTCACTGCAGAGGACACGCTCACTGGTTATTACCTCCTCTGGCCCCCAGTTATAGGGGCGCTGCAATAACCAGTAAGCACTGTCCTTCCCTGCAGAGGACACGCTCACTGGTTATTACCTCCTCCTGCCCCCAGTTATAGAGGCCCTGCAATAACCAGTAAGTACTTTCCTTCCCTGCAGAGGACACACTCACTGGTTATTACCTCCTCCTGCCCCCAGTTATAGGGGTCCTACAATAACCAGTAAGTACTTTCCTTCACTGCAGAGGACACGCTCACTGGTTATTACCTCCTCCTGCCTCCAGTTATAGGGGTCCTACAATAACCAGTAAGTACTTTCCTTCACTGCAGAGGACACGCTCACTGGTTATTACCTCCTCTGGCCCCCAGTTATAGGGGCGCTGCAATAACCAGTAAGCACTGTCCTTCCCTGCAGAGGACACGCTCACTGGTTATTACCTCCTCCTGCCCCCAGTTATAGAGGCCCTGCAATAACCAGTAAGTACTTTCCTTCCCTGCAGAGGACACACTCACTGGTTATTACCTCCTCCTGCCCCCAGTTATAGGGGCCCTGCAATAACCAGTAAGCACTTTCCTTCACTGCAGAGGACACGCTCACTGGTTATTACCTCCTCCTGCCCCCAGTTATAGGGGCCCTACAATAACCAGTAAGCACTTTCCTTCACTGCAGAGGACACGCTCACTGATTATTACCTCCTCCTGCCCCCAGTTATAGGAGCCCTGCAATAACTAGTAAGCACTTTCCTTCCCTGCAGAGGACACGCTCATGGTTATTACCTCTTCCTGCCCCCAGTTATAGAGGCCCTGCAATAACCAGTAAGCACTGTCCTTCACTGCAGAGGACACTCTCACTGGTTATTACCTCCTCCTGCCTCCAGTTATAGGGGCCCTGCAATAACCAGTAAGCACTTTCCTTCACTGCAGAGGACACGCTCACTGGTTATTACCTCCTCCTGCCCCCAGTTATAGGGGCCCTGCAATAACCAGTAAGCACTGTCCTTCACTGCAGAGGACACGCTCACTGGTTATTACCTCCTCCTGCCTCCAGTTATAGGGGCCCTGCAATAACCAGTAAGCACTTTCCTTCACTGCAGAGGACACGCTCACTGGTTATTACCGCCTCCTGCTCCCAGTTATAGGGGCCCTGCAATAACCAGTAAGCACTTTCCTTCACTGCAGAGGACACGCTCACTGGTTATTACCTCCTCCTGCCCCCAGTTATAGGAGCCCTGCAATAACCAGTAAGCACTTTCCTGCACTGCAGAGGACACGCTCACTGGTTATTACCTCCTCCTGCCCCCAGTTATAGGATCCTGCAATAACCAGTAAGTACTTTCCTTCACTGCAGAGGACACGCTCACTGGTTATTACCTCCTCCTGCCCCCAGTTATAGGGGCCCTGCAATAACCAGTAAGGACTTTCCTTCACTGCAGAGGACACGCTCACTGCTTATTACCTCCTCTGGCCCCCAGTTATAGGGGCCCTGCAATAACCAGTAAGCACTTTCCTTCCCTGCAGAGGACACGCTCACTGCTTATTACCTCCTCTGGCCCCCAGTTATAGGGGCCCTGCAATAACCAGTAAGTACTTTCCTTCACTGCAGAGGACACGCTCACTGATTATTACCTCCTCCTGCTCCCAGTTATAGGAGCCCTGTAATAACCAGTAAGCACTTCCCTTCACTGCAGAGGACACGCTCACTGGTTATTACCTCCTTCTGCCCCCAGTTATAGGGGCCCTGCAATAACCAGTAAGTACTTCCCTTCACTGCAGAGGACACGCTCACTGGTTATTACCTCCTCCTGCCTCCAGTTATAGGGGCCCTGCAATAACCAGTAAGCACTTTCCTTCACTGCAGAGGACACGCTCACTGGTTATTACCTCCTCCTGCCCCCAGTTATAGGAGCACTGCAATAACCAGTAAGGACTTTCCTTCCCTGCAGAGGACACGCTCACTGGTTATTACCTCCTCCTGCCCCCAGTTATAGGAGCCCTGCAATAACCAGTAAGGACTTTCCTTCCCTGCAGAGGACACGCTCACTGGTTATTACCTCCTCCTGCCCCCAGTTATAGGAGCCCTGCAATAACCAGTAAGCACTTTCCTGCACTGCAGAGGACACGCTCACTGGTTATTACCTCCTCCTGCCCCCAGTTATAGGATCCTGCAATAACCAGTAAGCACTTTCCTGCACTGCAGAGGACACACTCACTGGTTATTACCTCCTCTGGCCCCCAGTTATAGGGGCCCTGCAATAACCAGTAAGTACTTTCCTTCACTGCAGAGGACACGCTCACTGATTATTACCTCCTCCTGCCCCCACTTATAGGAGCCCTGCAATAACCAGTAAGTACTTTCCTTCACTGCAGAGGACACGCTCACTGGTTATTACCTCCTCCTGCCCCCAGTTAAAGGGGCCCTGCAATAACCAGTAAGCCCTTTCCTTCCCTGCAGAGGACACGCTCACTGGTTATTACCTCCTCCTGCCCCCAGTTATAGGGGCCCTGCAATAACCAGTAAGTACTTTCCTTCACTGCAGAGGACACGCTCACTGATTATTACCTCTTCCTGCCCCCAGTTATAGGGGCCCTGCATTAACCAGTAAGCACTTTCCTTCACTGCAGAGGACACGCTCACTGGTTATTACCTCCTCCTGCTCCCAGTTATAGGGGCCCTGCAATAACCAGTAAGCACTTTCCTTCACTGCAGAGGACACGCTCACTGGTTATTACCCCCTCCTGCCCCCAGTTATAGGGGCCCTGCAATAACCAGTAAGCACTTTCCTTCACTGCAGAGGACACGCTCACTGGTTATTACCCCCTCCTGCCCCCAGTTATAGGGGCCCTGCAATAACCAGTAAGCACTTTCCTTCACTGCAGAGGACACGCTCACTGGTTATTACCGCCTCCTGCCCCCAGTTATAGGGGCCCTGCAATAACCAGTAAGCACTTTCCTTCACTGCAGAGGACACGCTCACTGGTTATTACCGCCTCCTGCCCCCAGTTATAGGGGCCCTGCAATAACCAGTAAGCACTTTCCTTTACTGCAGAGGACACGCTCACTGGTTATTACCTCCTCCTGCTCCCAGTTATAGGGGCCCTGCAATAACCAGTAAGCACTTCCCTTCACTGCAGAGGACACGCTCACTGGTTATTACCTCCTCCTGCCCCCAGTTATAGGGGCCCTGCAATAACCAGTAAGCACTTCCCTTCACTGCAGAGGACACGCTCACTGGTTATTACCTCCTCCTGCCCCCAGTTATAGGGGCCCTGCAATAACCAGTAAGCACTTCCCTTCACTGCAGAGGACACGCTCACTGGTTATCCTGGTCTCCTCTGACCAGAGCACCTTCTTCCACATATTTGCTGTGTCTCCTACACGGCTTGTGGTAAACTGGAAACGCGACTTCTTATGGCTGCGTTCGAATATGGCTTTCTTCTTGCCCCTCTTCCATAAAGCGCAGATTTGTGGAGGACACACCTAATAGTTGTCCTGTGGACAGATTCTCCCTCCTGAGCTGTGGATCTCTGCAGCTCCTCCACAGTGACCATGGGCCTCTAATTCGTGCGCTCCTGGTCTGGGCTGTCAGTTTAGGTGGACGGCCATGTCTCGGTAGGTTTGCAGTTGTGCCAGACTCCTTCCATTTTCTGATGATGGACTGACCGGCTCTCTGTGGGATCTTATGTATGACCTAACCCAGCTTTACACTTCTTCACAGCTTTCTCCCTGACCTGTCTGGTATGTTTCTTGGTTTTCATGATACCTTTTGATGACTAATGTTCTCTAACAAACATCTGGGGCCTTCACAGAACGTCTGGAGTTACACTGAGAAGACGTTACACTCAGGTGGACTCCATGTACTAATGAGGCGACTTCTGACGGCAACTGGTGACCCTGGATTTTATTTAGGGGGATCGGAGAACAGCAGGATGAATACAGATGCCCCCTACACTTCCCAATAAAATACATTTAAGATTATGGGTGTTAGGTGAAAAAATGTGGAAAAGTTCAAGGGGTATGAATACTTTTTCAAGGCACTGTAGATATGGGATGGATGGATGGATGGATAGATAGATAGATAGATAGATAGATAGATAGATAGAAGATAGATATTAGATAGATAGATAGATAGACAGATAGATATTAGATAGATATTAGATAGACAGATAGATATTAGATAGATAGATAGATAGGAGATAGATAGATAGATAGATAGATAGATATTAGA